>JAEQML010078966.1:0-12189 GCA_016904865.1 Pissodes strobi | reverse complement strand
ATGCTGGTAGAATTTGTCGCTTTCGCGCAAACGCCAGTGTGTCAGCTGTTTATTTTACAGTTCGACAGCGAGATAACCATGTCCTTTGGCATTGTAGTAATTAAAAACAATTTTCAATGTTTCCTGCTCAATTATGGTCAACAAAAGTTTGTCTGATTAGCAGCGGGCACAGGTTAATGTATCTGATATTAGCATTTTTGTGATGCAGGATCGTCTTTCTACCATATATATCTGATTTCAGATAAATAGCGATAAGTTTCCCCTCCCCCAAAATTTTACATATTACGCCCTCTCAAAAAATGAAACGCACCGGAACATATTTCTGAAAATTATTTTTTAAGTATCAACTCGCCACAATTAACGAAAGAAGATAGTTTTCAGACAGACAGCAAAAAGTTTTTTTTCGTTCGTCATTTTTATTTATTTTTTAAATTACTCTATGTACATGCACCACTATTTTCTTCTGATATCCAAAAAAACATATTATTTACACTATTATTTAACAGCATATCGAAAAGCAGACAGTTTGCTATGAGTTTTTAGGGTCCGAATTGATAACAACTTTAAAAATTAATTAAGGGCATAAGCACCACGCAAAATGTCTGAAAATACCAGATTTAGAATCAAAATAATATAATTACCAAAGCCACAAAGAAGTTGGCGGATAGCGATTGTCGAAAAATCTTGGTCGTGGCCTCCCGTACTATAACTTTGTCGTACATTATGATTTCAAAAATTATGGTAAATTTGCAAATTTAGGCGTTCTGAAGAATTGCAAAAAGCGTGTAAATAAAAATTAAATATTCCGGACTCGGCTAATGCCTCGTCCGGAAATAGCAGTGATTCGTCCTGAAAAACTCCATTTTAGGTACTTGTAACAAAAATAATTATTTTGAATTCTTTAATAATATGTGAATTCCGTTTTTTTACAAACTCTTGGTTAAGTATGCAATTATCAGAAATACGTTTAGTTATATAGGACGTAAAGTCAAAATTTCTAGACTTTGTGAGTAAAAAATATCGTATAAATGCTTAGCTAGGGTTATTACATATGAGAAAACATTTTAATTCATGCGCAATTCTTAGACAGTTTTGGCTGTATATTATGACATTTCAAGTTATGTCATAGTTTTATTAAAAACTAGTTTTTTTGGAAAATATTTTAAAAAACATTTGTAACGCAATTTTATGCAGTAACCATAACTCATAAGGGAATGGTTTACAAATGTGTCCCATAATGTTTTTATAGAGAAGGCTCCAAGAATTGTTTTTAATATTCGTTGTCCAAAAGTAATATTTTCTAATTTTTTTTTTTCGTTAAAGCAAATGCTTTTATAAACTATTTTTTGAACAATTGCATATACTTCACACTGTATACAGGGAGTGTATCACGACAAACGCCTGGGGCTATAATAGACTATATACGTTATGCCCTAGAGAGATTCGAAGCTCTTTTGATGCACTATCACACCGAACCATAAGGGCCAGCAATTGTAACAATCATTTGGATATGCTCGTTCCAATGTCAGTAATTATGAATTTTCTGTAACAATACGCGGTTAAATATCCAAAAACAATTCATTTATTTTCGTACATTCGCAAACTTCAATATAATCTAGCACACCATTGGAATTATTTTAATGTAATTGATTTGTCTATGCCACTGGACTGCAGGCATACAGTTTTTGTAATCCCAAATATGATTGCCGGAATCTTCAATTTAATATGAAAATCTGTCGATGTAGATAGGCAACTAACAATGCATCTATTAATTTTACAGCCTTTCTTTAGTTTGTGACATGACTAGGTGCTTTGTTTTGACAGTTACATAATTCAGAATGTTTTGTGAATGAGGTTTGATTGAGTTTTTCGCCGAATTTTCTAATTAGGAAATGAATTCGTGATTACTTAGTTGGTGGTATTTGAATTGACCTCGTATCGACTCGGGTTTTGTAGGTTGTTCTCGTGTCATCCTGCGGAAGTTAGTTTTTATGAGTTTTGGTGAATAAAACCGATTGTTGCTGAAGCAGAAGTCCCTTTTTCGAATAGACCTTCAGGCCTAAGGGTGTAAAGGCGGTGACAACGGCGTCAAGAATGTGTTAATTTCCCTGGAAATTGATAGCAGCTAGGCTGGATATAATAATTTTTGACTCCAATGGCATTTTAGTATGGATTAGCCGACACTGAAGGAGAGCCGAACATCAGGTAATTAATTGAGGGATGGCGAGTTTTTTTTAGCAGCACGAGGACGCCATTTTGAGACGTCTTATGTTCGTTTTTTATTTCAGGCTCTTAATTCTACCTTGATATTTAATCTTAACTCTACCTACGTAACTTTACTCTAATTGTAACTTCAACTCTGATGGGATCCTAAATTTGAACTGGTTCGAGTGATAGTACTAAATTTCAATTCGTATGGGCAAATGAGGAGACTATAGGAGAGGATCAGGAGATTCACGGACGCGTTCCATTCCAATCGTAGCCTGGTGGGTAGCAATGTAATTGTTGGTTGGAAAGTGGAAATTACATGGTCGGGATGACTCCGTGGTTATGAAACCACTTTGCTGAAGAAGCGTTTTGGAGCCCTGAGCATTCTCGTCTGGAATAAGATAAGTGATCCTTTTTACCTTTTAGAAATGTTTGCACAATTCCTCATTATTTCATCTTTTTAAAACAGAAAAACCAACATTTCAAAATTTAATTTTAAGTATCTTTACTGTATCTATCTTACCTTTATCTTACCTCTGATTTATCTTGTATATTTACCTTATTGTACAGTTATCTTACCGTAATCTCAACACGAGATTATATATCTTTAACTTTAAGCCTTATAACTTGGATTTTGATCTTATCAATCAAATTTTGTACATTTATCTCATTGTAAATTAATCTACTGTATCTCAAAACGAGATTATCTATTTTTAACTTTAAGCCTCGTACTTGGATTTTGATCTGATCAATCAAAATAATTATCTTTAGTGAGTACCTATTATGTATTATAGAGATTGAATACTCATGTACATACTCAATATTAATCTCGGAAATTTCCAATTTGTAAATTTTTGTAAACTACTGTTTCTTACTTATCTTTACTCTAGTTACTACAGAACTAGTGATATTATTTGGCTACATTTAAATTTTCAAGGGTAAGCCCTAAATTTAATATAAATTAAATTTCTCTTAAATTATCTCCCAATTAGACATATTTTCTAAATAAAATATGTGATTGAAGTTCTTCTTAAGTACTGCTTAGTTTATCTTACCTAGGTGTACAGATTGTTAATTGGTAAAACATTTTGATTATAATTACTCGAGATTACTATGGGATTATGTATTGAAATATTTTGACTTATTAATGAGCTGATCGTAACTTATGGGCTATTCGCTTATCAGAATCATTAATTTTAATTAGGGTCGTGAAGAAAATTTCATATACTACGATCTCATTATATTGTAATCTAGAATCAATATTGTTGAGTATTGCTTATTCTATCTTACCTATGCCAAGCGTAATTGGTGGTTGGAATTGAGATGTAATTTTGAAAAGATACTCAGTAGAGTCAAAGATTATTATTAAAATTTTTGAGGGAAAGCATATCTTTTATTTCTTGCGTTTACTTTCCTTACATTGGTGTCTTATTATGGATAATGTAATCTGACAATTTATCTTATCTTTTCTTATCTTTCGGTCTACTCTAGATCTGGCGCCCACATTTAATTGAATTTTCATAATTCGAACTCACACCCCTAGTGCCACCGCAATAAGACATCTGAGCAGCGACAGGGTAACTCAAGGAACGTTTAACTCTTACTTTTACTTATACAAATAATTTCAATTAAAATCGAAATAAAATTTGAGAAATAAAAGGTGAAAAGGGTAAATGTTATACAATTTGTAATTATTTTTAGTTATACAGTAATTTTTAATGAATAAATAAACGTATCAAAATGAAATCAAGAAGCACTAAAAACAAAAACAACATGCAATAGAAGAAAGCATAATATTAAAAATATAATAAAAAAGTTAATCACAATTTATGGAAACATCCAACCCATTATTCTTATGGTCTTTACAAATTCAATTATTGCATTATACTCAGGCTTTCCTTTTCTCTTTTACGAGGGCATATGTTGCATCTTCCATTTCCACGATTGCGTTTTGAGTCTTGCCCTGGTTTGAAAAAGTTGGTTCCTGAGTATCAAGAAATACACAATTTCTTTCTCTTTTTTTGCTTCGAAATGGAATCAATTTGTCTGGCTTTTTTTAACTCCAAAGTTTAATTTCGAAAAAGTACCGTGGAGCAATATTTTCATTGAGATGATTCAACTAATATAGAACAAATGCATTTATTCCCGAGAAGTTCATCAATCAGAGAAAATAAAGTGATCATATTCTGATCCTTGAAGGATCATATATTAACCATACATTGGATCAACCTCATCAACACCATATCTACTGTGGTTATCATCTATAACCGTAATGATTTTTTTTTATGTGAATGTATCGTGAATAATAAGAGTTATTTTTTTCTCTTTGGGACAAAATAAATCAGGGTGCAATCATCATGAAAAGCAAACTGACGGCTATCAGATTGTATTGAAGCAATATTTACCAACTGAGGGAAGTTTTCTTTTGTTTTTCCTCAGGGTTCTCAACATTGTAAGTTTATAATCATTCTTTAGGTCAGGTGGACTTAAAAACCAGTTATCCATGAGAATATTGCGAAACGTTCCTCCATTTGCTCCTACAAGGCACTTGACCACTTCTGAAGAGCTTCGGAAAGCGGAATGGTCCTACCTGTTGGTTTGACGCATATACTTCCATATTCAAGGTAGGTAGGTATACATATTATCCGGACCTACTAAGGCAAATATGTTGATTCCATATTTTGCGAGTTTTGATGGAACATATTGCCTAAGAGGGGGGAGGGTGGTTCATTCAATTGTCAGATCCGGTCCAGGTACAACGGATTTCTTACACTTCTCAACAAACATCCCTAAGGTCTCCCTTATAGCTGTCAATCTATAGGTTTGCCTTTGTTCTTGACAAGTATTTAGGACATCAACGCGTAGACAACGCAGATGAATGCGAATTTAATAATTATATGACATTGTAAATGCAGTAATGAGCGTCAATGCCAGTACGATTATTGTTCTCCCAGGCTCTTTTATAATCAGTCTTCGTGATTTGCAAATTTCCAAAAAGTACAACATTTTGAATTGTACTTTGATCGCACATGTATCGGTTAGTCGTGCATCACTTTCGGCGTTGAAGTTTGGGGCTAAGTTGATTTTATCCAGGTATGTGCCTTTCGATTTAGTTATAATTCCATAATACTATCAGTAAAAAAAATGTAGGTTATATAGCTCAGATTATGGATCAATCTACGTCAGGTGAGAAGAGATAATAAAGAAGGCACTTTGGTAAAACAATAACAACGTCTATCGGTCAAAGACTTAATGAGAAAACAATAACAATGTCTATTGGTCAGAGTGAGTTTACGCTATACCTGATTATTGCTTGTAGGTCTTAGTCCCTACATTATAATAATACAATATTATGCTTATAATAATTATACACGTACTAAACGACTTTAAAGCTTTCAAGTGGTATTTTTCGGTTATATGATATATGGAGGCTTGATATTTACTTGTGTCTGATTAAAAAATTGATATTTAACTTTCTGTGTATTAATAATAATAATCAGAAATATGAAAATGAAGAGAACGGAAATACCTTTTGGAAGCCGGTTTCAGCTTTCATTTAGCTCATGATTTTCGTTGTCAGTTTACGCTATCTTTATTTTCGAATGAATCGATAGGTAGGTTATACAGGGTGTTATATAAAACCTTAGAAAATATGTAGACATAGATTCCGAGCTCTCCAAACTTTTATTTTAGTTTATCTTGGTCTACATCAGGTTATTACTAAGGAAATTATCTAAAATTAATTGGATTTTATTTAACGTCCGATAATTTCACTGTTCTGGCCTCGAAATGATCTGGTCACGAATCAGGGAACGTGGACAATACGTTCTGACCAATAGACGAAGTGCTGTTGGCTATTCGGTGCTCGGGTATATTGTAAATGCGACAATATAGGCAACCATATTTTCGCTGATTGTTTGTCGGTAATATATGTTTTAGAGAAACGTAAAAACTATTCTATTTTTACATGGCAAACCGACCATAATGATAGTAAACTTACGATTGCATCGCAGATGTGCCTCCTGGGTAGTCGTGTATCGATCCGGCCGGATTCGGTACAAATGAACAAATTCGGCGTAGGATCAAGTTGAATCGAATCGAATAAATCAATCTGAGTCGTTCCGAGGAACCAATATCGGGAAAAAGAATGGAATGTACGATTCAGAATTCAGGCGGTTTGGAATGATTACAGGTCGCGTCGCGTCGCAGGTGTTCAGTGCTGATGGAGTGACGGCAGTTTATGACTTTATTTTTCATTTTGTGTTTATAAGTGCTGATTTATTGCCTTATATGATAATCGGTATCATGAAAGACTTGCCCTCCTTCATTTTTTTGTGACAAGTAAACTGCTCAGATATTTACAGCTCACAGAGCTTCTAGGCCTAAGAATTTAAGCCTTATCTAGAACCTTGCTTGAATGAATCAGCATTAAATCAGTATAGTATATCATTCCGAGGAATAAATCCGTTGGACTCCTTCCGCTAGTGGCTAGTTCGCGCCGGTCTAAAAGCGTTCCCGACGCGATTGTGTCAGGAGTATTATAATATTTCACTTCAAGCGTGGCACTCCGCTCGCTTCGCTTGCTACGGGGGCGCAACCAACAAAAGCTTACCCAAGGCATACCCAAAAAAAAAAGAAATAGAGCTTTTCACAAACAAAAAAAAATCTTGCATCCAACGGGAATCGAACCCGAGCCGTCCACATGAAAGGCAAATACACTGTTCAATACACTACTTCACCGCTTGAAAAGTGTTTCCTGAACGGCAACAAGATGGGTAATTCTCATAACATCACGTCGAGCGCAGTAACTCGCCGGATGGAACGATTTTAGACCAGCGCGACCTAGCCGCTATTGTTCCCACGCGGATGGAAATCGTACGGAACGAGTCCGCAAAAGTATCGAAACTTCCTATCAATACTCCTTGGACCGGTGTCTGGACCTATATCCGTCACCAGTCATAAGCGTCTAGGTGCACCGGAATGGATTTCATCCTTTACTGGAATCTTGCAGATTGCGCGCATAGGCATGCGTGGCATTTGTGCTCAATTGCTTCCAGGGCCTGGTGGTCTAGTGGTTAGATGGCTGCGCTTGTGAATCTTGTGATATGACGGCGCGAGCTCGATTCCCATCACTGCCGAGAGATGTTTTTATTTTTTTAAGGTTATGTTTATTTCTTTTTTAAATTTGAGTTAATTTGGGTTAGAATTGGATTAGTTTTGGTTAGTTTTTTTTATTGTAATAATCTGGAGCACTGTTTCATGCGTGGACAGATATTTTTATTTTTTTAAGTTATGTTTATTCCTTTAAATTTGAGTTAATTTGGGTTAGAATTGGGTTAGTTTTGTTTGATTGTAATAATGTGGAACACTTTTTCTTGCGTGAAGTAAAGTAATAGTCAACCTTTCATAGGAATCATAATATATGATATAAATGCGTGAAGTGCCGCAATATCGCAATATTGCAATGAAGAATGACATCCATTCCGGTGTACCCAGACTCTCGTGTCAGGCTATCCCTTTGGGAATCCCAGCACAAGAGACTGATGTGTGTCCTTTCTCTCCTGCGCTTCTGGTTGAAGTTGATTAGCTGCGTTTTGGTCTCGTTTATCTTCACCTTCCACTTCTTGAAGTAGTCCGCTATCATCCTGACGTGTTGTTCTATTCCTTGCGTTGCTGGCATCTGCTGCATGGATGATGTGTATACTGCTACGTCGCGTCGTCTGCGAAGAGTGCTATCTGGTTGGTCTATTTCCTTTGTACGTCGTTAATGTAGACATTGAACAGCATCGGCGATATCACGCTTCCTTGGGGCAGTCCCTGCCTTATTGTCCTTGTCCTTCATTCTGTCCCGTTGATCAGTGTTGTTGTTGTTCTGTTCTTTAGGTAGCTCAACACGGCCTTATGATTGCCGACGCGATTCCTGCTTCGTGCATCTTGGTGGCCATGGCTTCTCTTCATACTGTGTCGTATGCCTTCTCTAGGTCCAGGAGTGCCGCTGTTATCGTCTTCTTGGTATTGTTTGCTGTCATTGCATGGTCCACTATCGTGTCAAGTTGCATGGCTGTCGATTTCTCCTTGGAATCCGAATTGTTCCAAGATGATGGTTCCTAGTGCGTGGAGCCCCGCGTTGATCCTCTTGTTGAGCACTCCCTCGTATATTTTTCCTAAGGTGGGTAGCAGTGATATTGGCTTGTACGACGTTGTCTGTGCCCTGTTTTTTCCTAGTTTGGGGATGACGATGAGCCTGGCTGTTTTACATGCCCTCTGGAAGTAGTGTAGTCTGATGGAGACGTTGATGATGTACGTCAGCTGGACAAGGGCTTTCTTTGGCATGAACTTGGCATCCTTTATGACTACTCCGTCCGGTCCTGGTGCTGCACTATACTCTAGTCGATGGCAGTTAGCAGTACCTAGTTCAAATAGAATAAAATAGATAAAACATCTGGCGCCATCTGTGTGGAACTTTAAGACGCTACGAATCGCTTCGATGGCAAGCCACCACTGAAAAATAACACTGGCACATCCAGTGCTCGGGTATATTGTAAATACGATTATATAGGCAATCATAGAAAAATATAGGCAAAATAGAGAAACGTAATAACCATTTCATTTTTACATGTGGAATTCCTTGATATGTAGCAAATCACATCATACATCCTTATCATCAAACCATCCTTTAAAGTAATTGTCAACAATAGTTTCATCACCATCGGATTCTGTGGTATCTTCGGACTTCTAACAATAATCTTCATCTTCATCAGAATCAGCTTCACTGAATACTTCTGCCTCCTCCATATCATTTAACCCCTACAACCACTTAGTGATGTTTTTGGTGGTGATATCCAAGTCATTAAAATGTGCGAGAATGCCACACAAGTGAAGTTTGCCTACAACCGCACATTTGACTTAAGTGGGATACAAGTGTATCCCTCGCGAGCTAACCAATGTAGGTACCTCCAAAACAAAAGAAAATATCGAGTTTTCAAAATAATAAAGCACATTTCATGGTCTATCAACTAAGCTTCCGAGTGTTTTAAATATTGTGCATGATTTGTATGTACATGATAGTAAACAAATACCTACAAATTTTATCAAATCTGTCCCGAAAATGTACAAACATTGGTTTTCTTTTTTGTTTGTTACAATTAAATGATTCTTGGTCAAAATGGAAAAACTGATTTTTTTAATAGCATCAGTTTTGTCAAAAAATATCACCTTTCAAAAACAGAAGGTAACTTTGTTTATAGATTAGACTAGAACTCATAAGTACGGATTTTTTTTGACTAATATTCGATTCTCTGGTGGTTAAAAAATTACAAAATACTGGGAAAATTATTTTTAAGTTTTATAGTTTTCAAGCAGCCATATATTGTGGATATGAATTACTTAAAACTAGAGAATTATGTCTGCCAAGAAGATTTTAGTATTTTTTTTAGTTACTGCTTACTTAAGAGCTACAGCGCAATACATAAAAAGAGTCACCTTTTAACTTGAAAAAGTCAAATTTCGGACAAAATTGAAAATATCAGAAATCCCCAAAATTATTTTTTACATTTTGGCTAAGAATCATTTAAATGTAACAAACAAACAAGAAAACACGTCTTTGTTCACTCTCCAGACAAATGAAATTTTATAGAATTTGTACTTATTTGTATACTACTAACTCTGTACATAAAAGATATGCAAAATATTAAAAACACCCAATAACTTAGTTGATTTGGCATGAAATGTGCCCTAATATTTTGAAAACCTATTTAGATTTGGAGATCCGTTTTTTAAAAACTAATTTTTTTGATATAAATATTTAAAATTTAAAATGTTTGCATCAGAATCGTGAATGCAAAGTTGTTTCTACAAAGCTTTTGTTATTTAAGTACCTCAAAATGGAATTTAACGATTATCATCTATCTACCTAATATTAATAGCCGGTAAAAACGAATAGATTCCGAAGATAGAGACTTACTTCTGTCATTGCCTTTAAATCACCTGATCTAGTATAGTGGACCCCGATTAATTCCTTTCAAAAAGGGCCGTTTCATGGTTTTGTTGACAAACCCAATAAAATGTAATAATTGGATGTTTTACTAGTTTTCGTAGACGTAAACAAGCATCAGATCGAAACATAAATTTCTATTAACGAGCGGTAATATTGATGTTAGATTGCCCTTAAAATATTTTATCTTAAATCTAACATAATGTAGGTAAACTAAGGGCACATGCTGGAGCCCATAGTTTGCTTCTAAAATTTTAATAACTGCTTAATGTTGAAAATAGAGAGGGCTTTTAAAGTACTCACAAAAATATTTTCGATTAGGGAGGAAACGTTTGGAAAAATATTTGCATTCGTAGTGGATACATACCTAGAATAATAGAAGACGTTTTTTAGGAATGATGAAAGAACTAAGTCATTTCTAGGCCATGTAAGTTTGGCAACACTGAAAATTTCAATGTGAACAAATGGTGGCAGCGGGAAGTAATGTATATTCATGATATCAAATCCAAATTATAGGGGTAGATACACTTTAGAAAGAAAGAAGTTTCATCGATAAAACAGAAATGAGGTGCTTCAATGGCCCTTGAAAATTTTAAGTGCAGTGCACGGGTTGTATACATCATTCTTATTGAAGTGGGCTTTTATGAATCAAGAAGATTTTGCTTCTGATAATAACATACTGGTCAAGTATTTCATATATTGTTTTCTAGAGAAAAAATTCCAGTTATATCATTTTGGATGGCAATGAAATAATAACCTCATAATTTGTCTTCCTCCTCGTTTACGCAGATTCAAAATTATCCAGTATCCAGTAAATTTCCTATTGCCATATTTGGCTTCCCAGTTGACTTTCGGATCGTTCTTCGACTCTTATCGGGACCTGTATGGCTGTACACAAATGTATAGCAAATTTTCATTGATAAAATGGATAAAAATAAAAATTTATTCGTATTCGTTTCTGTATTTCCATTGCTGGACAGTGGCACAAATCATGCTCCATTTTTTCTTAGTCCGCGAAGCATAAGAGGCATTCCGTTTCCTCGGAAAACCCTATCTTGTTCATGTGGCTTCTTAGCCGACAATGGCCAGTGTACATGCTAACGACAGCCTGTACTTGCTGTCGGCCAGGTTGAAGAAGTTTTCTAGTTCTCACTCCTGATGGCAGGTTTACTGCCATCTTTGAATGAGTTAGGCCCTGTAACTCACTTCATTTGTCTACAAACTGCTGTTGTGTACACCTGGAGAGGGCTTCTTTAGCTGTGCTGTAAGCTATTCCCAGTACTGGTTCTGGTTCGAAGAAGTTCGTTGCGGCCGCCTGCTTCCCAAGAGCATCAGCTCTTTCGTTGCTTTCATATCCTGTATGTCCAGGTATCCAGATCTGTGTTTATTTTCTCTACCTAGATTGGTGAGTAGTTCCTGACAGTTCCATACTGCCTTAGAGAAACAACGGCTAGATTCAGGAGCATTTAAAGCCGCTTGACTGTCCGAGAATATTTTGATTGATTTGCCTTCTATCGATGAACCACTGTGCAGTCATATCAATGGCTTGAACTTCAGCCTGAAAATGGTTGCATGTTGAAAAAGTTGTCTAGTTCTCACTCCTGATGACAGATTTACTGCCTAAGGAATATTTAAGCTCAACCTTACCCTTTTTATTCCATGCAGAGGCTCCTGTACCATCATTGGTCTTGGAGCCGTCAGAGAACCAACTATTCCCTGTTGTTCTCAGATGTTCCGAGTTTTTTTGCCCATTCGTTCCTCTCTGGTAGTAAAGTAAATTTATAATAAATCTTCCCGGACACAAAAGGTTTTTAAGAAAATGCATGCATTAGCTCAGGGTAAATTTTAGTTCTCCGTTTCAACCCACCGACGACGGACCCAATTTTCATTCAATCAGTTTCCGAAAGGGCCAAATTAATTGCACTTCATTGCTTTATTCTCTCAACTAGCCGCCAACTTAAAATGCAAATCCTATTTTTAAAAGCACT
>JAEQML010078965.1:0-12190 GCA_016904865.1 Pissodes strobi | reverse complement strand
ATAGTTTTTTCCGCTCTACAATATGGTCTCTTCAAATTTCACTTCCGGCGTTTCGTGTTAGGGCCACCATCATCAACTTAATATTCTTAAATACGGACCTGGATTTTTTATTTCAGATTTTTAAAGCTTCTGATGTCCCAAAACGCACTTACTCGAAAAAATACTTTTTACACTTTTTATTTAATTCCTACCAAAATTCTCTTTTTTGTCTCTCTCTAACACATTATGTTCTTATGGAAAGTGCCAATAATATGAATTTTTCGAATGAGTGAGATACGTCATTGGTTTTGGGGCATCAAAAGCTCTTGAAATCTGAAATAAAAAATACAGCCTTGGCAAAATTGAGTTGATGAAACGCCGGAGGTGAAGTTTGAAGACACCCTATTGTAGAACGGAAAAAACTATTGAACTTTCGAATTTAAACTGTGTCTCGAAAATGAACCGTTTTTGTAATAATCGACGAAATATTTTTAGACATTTTTCATAAATCATCCTGTATCTTAGAAATCAACAGGAATTTGACGACGCAGTAGGCGGATTCTGAATGGGTATCAATACACGCAACTTTTTTCTAATTTAACCGACCTCGTAGCACTACGGCTTCAGAGATAGCAATAGTGGCACACGGTATTTAAGACACCCTGTATATGGTTTATGAGTATCTCACAATTTTCCCCGATTGTTTTGTGTTGGAAAGTACTCGCCTCTAGATTGAGCAAGTTTTGCCTTATTTTTTTTATTTTTTAATATTGCACTGTATCTACATGTATATTTATTTTATAGTGTGTCTAAACAAACTTTTAAAAAATTATAATTTTTGGAAAAATTGTATTTATTTATTTCTAATACAATACTATTTCTAAAATTAAACTTGTTTTGAAAACCCTTAAAATTAAATATCACTAGTTTGATGTGCTTGATTTTGCGAGCGAGTACTTTCCAATACAAAACAACCGTGAAAAATTGTGAAATACTCAACCATATACATATATAAGTGACTATAAGTACGCCACTGCACATCACAGCATTTAGGTATAATAATCACTTACAAAGTTTGCACGATACAACGCACAGTGTGGTCTAACTACCAAAAAGTTGAAAAAAGCAAGGTTTTACAAAAAAAACCGTATCTCTTAAAATAAAGCAGATATCAAAAATTGGAAAGACTACTACTTTCTTTGCTCTGGACCAGTGATTCAACTGATGTACAGTGACAAAATTTTAAAAAATTATTGTGAAAGTTACATGCTATTGAAAATGGAACAAAAAACATCATCGTCTTTGACACCCTGTATATAAAATTTTTTGACAGTTTAAAAAAAATCCAACATAATTTTTTCTTAAGAGAAAAATCTATTAACCATTAAAAACCAGAGATCGATATCATGTCTGGTTTAGAAAATATTTAGTTTTAAATTTAGGCGAAATTGTCCTTGCTCGAAAGCAAATGGTCAGCAGTTTATTTACCAAAGCTCCATTGAAGCAGAATCTAATAAATCGGATACAACAAAGACCCCTTAGGTTGTCGAATAGATCAACACAACCCATTCCTTGGTTATACAAATTGATAAGACTACGTTGATCCACCTGAGTATGATATTTTCCTTTTTTGGAGCAAACGCTTGCATTTGCCCTCTTAGGCAAATCTGATCAATGTCTACGTTGGTTCCGATAGTACCCAAACTAACCTGGCTGTTATCATGCCATCATATCAAACAGCCTCCTGTAAGATGTGACAACTTCCACGTGGCTTCGTTTTGAGATTTTTCAAATGTGCTTTATCCATTTATCTGACCTAATTGTTCTAAAACAGTTGATTAAAACAGTTTTAATCATCTCCTGATGATGCTAGCCAGGTTAGCGAAACTCGCGTCGAGTGCAATACTTCTGTTTCGGTATTGTGGAAAAAACGTTTTAGTGCATTTTGCCGAAGGTTCCAAACCCCAACATAGTTGTCCTAATTATACCATTACAAATTATCTGATCTGCTTTTAAAAGTTCCAAAACTGGCAATGAATTGAAGAAGTCATCATTGAAACTTGTGCAACCGGAAGGTATGTACTGACAACATAGTTTTTCTATTACCGATGACCCCAACGACTTGCCATCAGCACTACAGTGTGAATCAAACTTTAGTAAATAACCTTCCGATGTGAAAGGACAACACAATCTAAAACAGTATCTAATTTACCTCGTATAAACTGCTTCATATGGTACCGACGGTAATACGGCTCCATTAATTCACCTAAAGAAAAGTTTTTGCAAACAGGATTTGCTAAAAATGAGATGTTATTTACT
The DNA here is from genome assembly GCA_016904865.1 of Pissodes strobi. NCBI lineage: Eukaryota > Metazoa > Arthropoda > Insecta > Coleoptera > Curculionidae > Pissodes > Pissodes strobi. Next base: position 9,892 of record JAEQML010078965.1, on the reverse strand, counting down.
CTGTCGATAAGGGATTGAATCTTGTAGAGCTTGTTGTTAGGATCAATTTCGGTATTATCATTGAAGTGTAGGTAACAATGTATCAACTCAAACCGATCTCTTGACATGGTGTTGCTCACTAAATGAGAGTATGTATCATAATTCGTTTCCCAGTACAACCTTCTGAAAGGCAACTTATTGTACCCTGACAAAGTAACAATTTCTAAATAAATGTACATTTCTCTAGCGAAAACAGAGAAGTTATGGTTTTCCTTGAAAATAACATACATCACAGTTTCTTCGCAAATAAACTGAATAAATTCCTATTTATCTTTTTTCTCTTTTACTGACACTTTACGATCATTCAAACTGCTAGGTGTTTGTTCTATGGCCCCTTTCCTGATTTTTTAGCCAAATATTGTTTTCATCTGTTTCATCATGAGGAGTGCTGGTATTTTGGAAGCCTGAATCCATTTAAATAATAATACAAAATCTAGATTATCACACTGCTGTAAAATATCATGGTTTTTGTTACCATCGCACATATTTCATCCATAAAATTGATTAGCTCTTCAGCATCTTGTGAGTCCTCAGGATTATAAAACACTTTCCTAAAACAAATGTATGTCTTAATTCCTATCTTATGATAGTTCATATACTAAATGTATTTGCTAATAAATAAAACACTATTAAAAAAATAATAAAACAAAGTCCTGGAAATAAATTTTACTAACAATTTGTCGAAAAACTTTCCTGGATAAAAAAGTAAAACATAATCTTACCTTAGCAACACAGCACCCTCATTATCAGGTTTCCCTGAATTCAACTACCACTGTGCAAATTGTTTCAAATATATAGAACATGTAGTAACACTATCACATGGATACACTATCGTTGGATATCCGAAATGAACTAAATCTCTAATGTTTAAACGTGACACAACTCGCAGCGATTCAGTGTTTTGGATATCAAATATCAGCCCATAGGCATTATGGGTTAACTTCCTGGTCTCTAAGTGCCTCGGGCTCAAATACTGACTCTCTAGTGTCACCGCATCCAAACGGATGAGTCCAAGTGGCCTCGCTCAAATTTCCACACGAATATTTTTGTGACCGTCAAGGACACACCTAGTAAATGTCCCTTCGAGTAGCCGTTTCTGAGATAATTGAACTTAAATGTTTTAAACCACAAAACACTTGCCGCTGTTGAAGAGCATCTTTGAGCAATATGTAGTGTTGCTCATGAATGGTTGTTATGAGCGGAATTGGACGAGTAGGACACCGGACGTTGAGGAGTAATTTTTAGAACGAATTTCAGAAGATCCTAGTTTGATTACCAGACACCTGGGTTTGAGGCTTGAAGTTTGTAAAGATATAGTAAAAAAAAATTATTTACCGATAAGTTTTGTTAAAATGACAATTACTATGTAGATGTGGGCGATATAGATGTGGTACAGGCACAAATAAATAATTAAATAGGTAACCAAACTGTTCCTATCGCAGTACTAACTGGTGAATATTGTACCTGCTCTGAAATCTCTTCGGGTACTTTCGGCCTTCCGAGCCATCAGCACTTCTCCTATTGGTCAAACTTTTTGTCCACGTTCTCTAGATTCAAATAACACATCAGCTTGGCAATAAGAATTTTCATGCAAAAATGTGTTTCTGGTTTGGTTTAAATATATTATAATATATTATAGTTTTATGTCTTTTTACATTTTATCCCTACCTGTACTTTTCATCTCTCATTTTACTTTGTAGTCCTCCTTTTACCTTTAATCCATGTTTTGAATTTTTGAGATTATCTCTAACGTGCGAAATCAACCATTACGTACAGTTATTGGGAAAAAAGAGGATCTTTGTCAGTTTCTGCTAGTTTTTAAAATAACATTAGAGCGAGCATGTTAAAATTAAATCTATACTTTTAGTTATTGGATTTATCAAATTCTCATATTTGTTTAGAACTACGAAATTTTCATAAATTAACTATGACATCACAACAAAATTCCAGAATTTTTTTCAAAGGGTCAACAATAGATGAGCTAGCAATACTTGGACATCAGAACAAGAATTCGCTTTGATGTGTTAACTACTCCTTGCGTTATTAGATCGTTCCAGTCCCGTAACCTAAACCTGAAATTTAAAAATATACCTACATTTTTTGAGGCAAATGTTGCATATCCAAAGCATCAATGTGTTTTCGCTAATTAATATAAGTTTGAAAACGTAATATTCCGTAGTGTGACGTCAGTTAAAAAAATAACTTTGACCTGGATCTATTTAGATAAATTTAATTTTGCTTGGTAGTTGATTTTGAATACAGGTTAAGGTGTAGTATCAATTTTTATACGACCTAAATTTATTTTTTTGTAGGTTACCTTGCCAAGTATATGATCCTCGATGTAAAACGAAGGCCAATTTTTACCAAAACGTTATAATGAATAAGTATAAAAAATAGTTAGAACATTTCAATCATCAAATATGCTTGAGGATAATGTTCAACTTGGAATATGATTATGCCAAGTTTGAGAATTATAGGTCAAGCGGATTAAAAATGGAGCAGATCAGCCGCATGCCTATCCACAATTCAGCATTATTTAAGACACATATACCAAATCCATTTACGCGAAAATCAAACCACTGTCTAAAGTTCGGCTTTAGTCTGCAGAACTCTACAAACATGTAGTGGTGGAAAATGTGGAAATTAAAATTTAAAGAATGTATACTGGATAAGGAATAGATTATAATTTAATAACTTTATTTTGTTTAAAGAATAAATACCGTAGGGTCACTTGGAACTGTAGGATATCTTGGAACAAACTTCGGTTTTGCAACGTTAACCCTAAAGCAGGCAGTAACGCTTTAAAAACCGCTCTTTCTAGGCAGGTGAGTTCAGTTGACTTAGTTCGCATCACCAGTACGGCTTCAGCAAGCACAAATCAACGGGAGATCTCCTGACTTGCGTGACCTACCTGTGGACTAAAGCCATCGAGAGGTACGGCGAATGCTATATATTCATTTCTGGAAGAGCTATATATCAACCTTAATAGGAAGGATTATGCATAGGCTATATTCTGCGACCTCAAGAAAGCTTTTGACTGCGTGGACCACCATGTTTTACTGTATAGATAAGCTTGAGAAATATGGGTTCAGGGGTAGAGCATTGGACTGGTTCAAGGCTTACTTATCTGGTAGAACGCAAAAGGTAATGTTTAGCGGTGAAGTGTCCAACGAAAGGAATGTAGCTCATGGAGTACCTCAAGGGTCTGTATTGGGCCCAATATTATTCTTATTATATATAAATGACATCACGAGATTAAAGATAGAGGGAAAATTCACACTGTTTGCGGATGACGCCACCGTTTTATAGAGCCATAAAAACTCTATGATCCTAGAAAGTACAGTAAACGGAGATGTCGGTTTAGTAAAAAGATGGTGTGACGCTAACCTCTTAACTTTAAAAATAAATAAAACATGTGTTATGAATTTTAAAGGTGATATTAATGTAACTCTAAAGGATAGTTTGCTTACTAATCTTGAAGAAAATAAATTTTTGGGCATTTATTTGGACAAGTTGAGATTTGTAACTCATATAGAGCAGTTAAAAACAAAATTGGCAGCTGGTTGCTATAGTATCAGAGTCCTGAGTCGGCAATTAAATAGGGAAACCGTTAGGGTTGCATATTTTGGTCTCATTGAATCGCACTTGAGGTATGTTTTGTGTTTTTGGGGAAGTTGCGCCGGGGAACTCTTCAACGCGGTCCTTGTGTTGCATTCGGGGTTGGCACTCGGGACACTACTTGCTGACGCTTGTTTATAGAACTGCGAGTGTTAACCTTGACGGGTTTACTTGTGCTCGAGACAGCAACGATGGTGCACAAAAAAATTCAAGATGACATACACTCCCCTAACCCAAACAACACCAGATCAACGCACAGAGTGCCAGTTCCAATACCAACAAGTGCACTAACAAGAAAATCTATTATATATAACGTTAAGGTCAAATGGCGGACCTATCTCTTTACTATCGATACTACTAGGGAAGGTGTTCAAACGAGCTGATGGCACTTATGATCCCGCCCAGAGTTGTGCCAAACAGAAACACCCGTCAGACACAAGCTGCTCATCAACATACGATTCAGTTGCAAAAACCAAGGACGTCGCTGTTGCGGTATTCATTTATGTGGAGGACTGCCTCGCTCTGAAATGGACTTCCGAGTATCCTCTTTCCTGAAAACTACAACGTATGGCGCTTCAAGTCTAACGTTCACCATCTTCTCCGCACACGCACTGCTAGTTTTGAGTGGTATAGGATTTTCCTTTTGTGTGTGTGCCAAGCATAAAAAGAAGTTCAAAAAAAAATGAGAATTAAGACAATTTCTTTGCGTCAGGCATTCAAGACATAAAATTCGTTTGGGTACACTATCGGGAAAGACCAAAATTTAAAATATGGTGGGACTCCCAACACCAATTTCAGAGGTACAGGAGAGGCTTATCTTAGGTGCATTATATATTGAAGCAGAATGTGGATTTCCTTTAACAACCCTAGATTTACAGTACGCCGCGCCATTGGAGGGCTGCAAAATATGACAAACCCGTTTCAAACTAAATAAACCTGGAAAAACTGGATTTATCATTTGCGCGAAAGATACCCAGAACTTTCAAGTCGTGTTGGGCAAAATATAAAAAGAAACCGAGCGGGAGTATCTCCTGAAATGATTTCCGAATGTTTTGAAAACTTGGGACAAGACTTAGAAGGTATAGTTCCCCAGGTAATAATAAATTACGACTGGTGTAATTTAGCAGATGACCCGGGATGCTCCAAAGTTGTACTGAAAAAAGGAACAAAGCATGCTGACCGTTGCTTGGGTACCTTCAGTATATCAACAGTTATAGCCTGGACCGCAAGCGAAGATTTGTTACCACCGTATGTCATATATAAAGCCGAACATCAATACGGCTCTTGAACAGAAAGGGGCCACAAGATACGAGAGAAGTAAGTTGGGCTTTCTTGAGGCTAAAAATTTTGATGATTGGTTTACGTCGATAGCGCTTTCGTACCCAAAAGTACTTATAGGGAGCACCCTTTTAAGTCATCTCTTTCCAAATGTTGTAACTAAAATTTCAAGAAAATAATATTAAGTTTATACCCTTACCTGCAAACAACACACGTTTAGGTCAACCACTAGACGTGTCATTTTTTAGGCCATTAAAAGCTGCCTGGAGAAAATAACTACTCAATTTTTTTCTTTTTTGAAACAAGCCCTGAATAGTTAAGTTAAGACCACAATCCATCAGAAATAATAAAACCGGAATATCCAGCCTCTGGAAATTTCCCGCAAGAAAAAGAGAAAATATTATAAAGGTTTCCTAGGCCAGCATTAACTACAGCTTTGCAAAATCAGCTCCAAACCATTCTTTAGGGTGATAAGACACCCTTAAAGATGGAAGAAGAAACAGATTCAAGTAGAACCGAAAAAAAGTATAGCAGAATCCAGCAATGAAAATGGCGGTTCTGAATCAGAAACATAAACACCCTTACATGATTTGGAATCTTGGGCTGACGAAGAAGTTTTTCTGATATTGAAAATGAGGATGTCATTGAACCCGTGGGGCAAAACACTGAAGAGAAAAATCAAGCTTCTAACACCAATATTATAGTAGGTACTTTTGTGTTGGTGGAATTTCACATCATCAATAGGTCCAATAAAGTAAAAAAGTAAGTTGGCGAAATTGTGGAAGTAGCGGAAGATGATAGTGCAAGTTTTTACGACTAGTAGGAATGTCCAAAACCATATGGCTTGTCCAAGTACGAATGACATTGCGGATGGCGAGATAGGTATATCATATCATCCAATCCTGGAAATTTCAAAAAGGCAGCGTGCAAAATTTATTTTAGTTTTGCAGCAGCTGTTGATATTTAATTTTTTGTTTTTGTCATTTTTTTTATCCAGATAATAGATTACATTATGTTTATTATATAACCAAAGAATGGAGTTTATTTTATATTAAGTTTATGAAATATTTTCTAATTCAATAAACATTTTTTGATTAAGGCAGTTAAAATTTATTTTTTTCATACTAGAAGCACGGTTTTATGTTATTTTTAATTTAAAAGCGTTCCAAGATGCAAGTAAAAATATACATCCGTTCCAAGTTATTAGACTGAAGGGATGGACACTTGGAGCACTACATTTTTTTTTAAATGCGACGGCTTTCGTGAGTTTTAGTTTTACAGTTTATAAATCATTTAAATAAATACTCGTAAATACTCTTTCATTTTAATATCAACAAGTAATGCTTTGGGTTGTGTGCTTAACTAATTTATGAAAGTGTTCCAAGTAACCTCACTCTACGGTATTTGGAATATCATTTAAAAATTGATTTTTATTTATTTTATTATAACTGGTAATACATGTAATAGATTATAAAAACAGAAAACGTGCAAACTTTATTATGAGCGCTGTCATTGTTTAACTATTTTTGGCATTATCATAATATGTATTTTATCCATGTAATTTCAAAATAATGTCCGCGTAAACTTTATGGCTGTTCGTAATCTAAAAACATAAACTAGATCCAACACCATTGTTCCAAAAGAATATTATTTTCCAACTTGTAAGAATCAACTGTATTTTTCGCTGCTGTCAGCCAGCGGTGTGTTTACTAAAATCAAGCTAAACAAAATCCGGAGGAACGGGAGGAAATTTCTATTTTAAATATCCCACCTTATACATCCGCCTTTATTTTATATACAGACCGCAACGCGTGCCGTATAAGCCACCTTTCCTTTTCTTGGTTATCATTTTAATGGAGACAAGGGGATAAGAAACCAGCTACTCTGAGTGGTTTTCTATAATCGACTACGAGAGCAGCACCTCTCGATCTATTTCTGTACAGCCTATTACATTGAACATGAATTTCCTTGCATCCCGTGTTGATTCTTCATTTCTTTGTTCTTTACTTTTCGATTTTAAATGATTTTCTTGGAACTGGCGTCGGAAAATGTAAATTATCTAAGATTATTTAGGGAAAAAGACATGGAGGCACGTATTTTGAGCAATGCGGTAAAATTTAATAGCGTATTTCCGTTGTGGGTAAAGTGCACCTTACTTGTAAAGAACTACAACAAATGTTTATAAATTCCAGAATATCGCAGCATGAATTCCTCTTCTATTTAGGTTCTCAATCATAGTTTTTCGGCTGCAAGATTTATATCATCAACCCATTTCATGAAAGAACGCGCGCTACAGGTTATTAATAACAGAACTATTGATTGTCTATGCCATTTTTCGTTTCTTTGTACGTCGGAGTCGAATATCTTTGGCCCCTCTAGGTGTAAAAAATTTATTTGGCTTAGTATTCCGAATACTACCTATATAATAATTAAATTAGATCTTATTTTAATTTGCACCGTTCGATTTCCTTTCCCAAGCAGTCATAGATAGTTATGAATAGAGACAGGTCACAGTCCGTGTTCAATACACTAACTGAACGTGAGACTAAGCAATTTGGATACGTTTAGGCCAGACATCTTTTCATCAGCGACCAATTAAAAAACCAGAAAAATAAATGACGGAACACATCTTGCTATTCGCTCGGATTCTCAAAGAATATAACTAATGCTTGAATAGGCAGATTAGCCAGTTTATGCTATGGAATATACAAAGGAAGAGAACATTTTAAATGCCGTTGCAAGTGATTTTAAATTAGGTTAATTAATTAAAATAATACTAGGCCTGACTTATGTCAACTAATTTGAAAAAAATAGCCATGGATTATAATAGTCAGGCGATGAGACATTGTTGGCGATATTGATCATTTTGTCCGGAAGCAGAGGTCTGTTTTCATAACGTTAGCATAACAGGATTGAAAGACATCGAGCGGGAATATTAAGCAATAGTTCAAGTTGAAGAGGAAGATGCTAGTGAGGATGTAATTGAGACGGAAGTTGAGGCTGCAGATCAAAAATTTAAAAAAACGAACAGAAAGCTGAAAAGAGAGTACGGTTGACGGCGATATTAAAAAATCATCAACAATCCCTAAAATTAATATTTCCGAATTTATAGATAAATCGCACACTGAACTTTTTGAAATATTTATAAATTAAAATGTTTTATATATTTTCCATGCAGATTCAAAAAATGCGTTCTTTTTTATAACTGTCCCGATCCAAGTATTTCGTTACAGGAGATCAAGTAGTGCTTAATAAACATTTTGAAATGGCCGAAATATGTTGAAATTTCAAGAAAGATTTAGGAAGATAATGCACTTTTGACACAAAGCCCGATGAAAATAACAAGATGTGGAAGCTGAAACCTCCTATAGATAGGTAAGCTTCAAGAAAACTTTTCATAATATTTGAAACCAAGGGAGGACCTCAACTATGATGGATCGCTCATCAAACATTTTGGCATACATGGCTGCAAACAATTTATTCGCGGAAAACCTATAAGGTTTGACTACAAAGTTTGGTACCTCACCGCAAAGAATGAATACCTAACCACTTTTGATACTTGCCAGGGCAGCCACCGACCTATGATGAAAAATTTGGAAAAACCAGCTCCCTCAGGATACTTGTGCTAGATTCTTTGCCAAAAAATCAATTGAAACGCCAGATATGTATCGACAATTTATCCAGTTTTAGCCTAATAAGGTGTGTGAAAGAGTGGAATTATGGTAGAGTGTTAGAGAGAATAGGGTTCCAAAAGATTGCACTTTATCAACCAAAAATGAAATGATTAAAAAAACAGGATAATATAAATTGAAGATATCTAAAAATTAGGAAATTGTATTAGTGCGCTGTAAGGATACGCTCCAGGTACCATGGTCTCAATTATGTAAGACATCTACCCCACACATTTTTTAAAATGGTACTCTCAAGCAGAAAAGTAAATTATTCAAGTAACTTGTCCATATTTGACGAGAACGTACAATAAATACTCGTACATGAGAGAACTGATCACATGAATGAATATCCCGCAAGGTGTAGAATTGGAGTACGGGGTAGGAAATGGTACTGGCCTTTCCTGATTTGGCTTATAAATACGGCAATTCACGGGGGGAACTGATCGCATGATGTAGAAAACTTCTTTTTGGAAGACATATTACAAACTTGCTCTTTGGTCGAGAGGTTGTGAAAGTATATCTCACTAACTATAAAAACTTCCCCAAAAAATCTGGAAGACCCCACACAAGTCGCATCAGCTTGACTATAAATAGGATTTCTGATAACATTAGATATGTTCGTATCGATCACATCGTTGTCTCAATTCCAAGCAACAAATAAGTCGGTGTGCAGGAGGGGGATGTTCGTCGGTGGGTGGCACAATTTTTAGAAAATGTAGTTTGGGTATATGTATGGAATGTTCCGCGCAAATTTTTAATACTAAATAGATTTTTACTTGTTTTGTGCTGAACAGCTTTTGTGCCTTTTAAAAAGAAATAATATTAAAATTAGGTCTTTTTCGACAGGGAAACTTCCATATCTGTAAAAATAGAGATAAATATGTTCCATACATAAACATGAAAGTGTTTTAACAATAAAGATGTATTCGATACAATAATTTCGGACATTTTCCAAAAATAGTGCTGTATAATTTTGCTTGTCAGCATGATCTTATACTGAAAAGATTAATACATGAATACAAATTGCTACTACATTAGTTATCATCTGACTCTTCACTGATCTATCTAGGGTATTTGATTACATAATAGTATAAAGTCATTTGATAACATTCAATATTTGAAGCAACAAAGGAATTTTAACTTTGAAAGGTTGGGAACACTGAGACGGCTACAGGCCGTATAGTGGTAATGGAGCAGTGTTACCACTCCTAGTACATTTGTACTAGATCTAGTAATTTTGATCCTAATCTAGTGGTCTAGTGTGTACTGATCAAAATCTGGTATAT
>JAEQML010078964.1:0-12190 GCA_016904865.1 Pissodes strobi | reverse complement strand
AAAGTGTAATGTGTGTAAAATAGTGCTACATCAATCGTGTGCCCTAAGGTTAGCAGGCCTACAAGTGATAAGTGGCAGCAAAAATCAAGTTTTGTGCCCTACCTGCGCTAAATCGTCACATGAAGCTAATGTAAACAAAGCCGTCAGTGAAGTAATTGATAAGAAAGATGAGGAAATTAAGGTCCTAGAACAGAAAATCAAGGAGCTGGAAGCAAAAAATAATAACGACCAAATGGTTAAGCTATGTGAGAGTATGGCCAATTTCGAACATAAGATAATGTGCAAAGTTGACGAATTATCCGCTAAATTAAACATAAACAAATCCAAGGATTCCAAGGTTGATGAAGGTCAACGTGAACCTATGAGTGCCGGCGCGCAAAGGCAAAATTATAACCCACAGAGTCTGAACATAGAAGAGCACCTACCGACGCACTCGACTCGGAGAATTGCGGCGGCAACGTCCCGTTCGCCACACCAAATACAGGCGAATATAGAGGCGCCGCCGGTGGCGGCAGGATCAACTACACGTTCGCCTAATTTTGAACAGATAGTGAGCAATCTGCCCGCAGTGCTTCCTGTTCCTGGTCCAACTGACGTCATTGACACGACTGACAGATTGGGTTTAATTTCAAAACAAAAACAAACCGTTACCATGGGGCCGGGAGCCCCGAAAATAGATAGAAAAATGGTTAGTAGTGCAGTTCTGGAGGCTCAATCTCGTACCAAAATGATTGAGCTACAACAAATGGGTAACAACAGCAACGGAGGTGAGTGGCAGATGCAAAAAATGCGACGCAGGAGAAGACGATTGTAGTTGGTCAAAATGATTCCGATTGTCGGATTCAAGTATTGCCTAAATTTACTTCCTTGCATGTTACCAGGCTTAGCCCGAATACTAAACCAGAGGATCTTCAATCAATGTTGGCTCAGCACTTCCCTGAAGTGATATGCGAGGAACATACTTCGAAGCACCCATCCCTATATTCATCCATGAAGGTGTCAATAAGGCAAGACAATAAGCCTGGCGTAAGGAAGTCTGGCCGAGTGGTGCAATGGTGTCCCGTTATTTTTTAGGGAAGAAAGCCCATCCTGCTTCACCCCCCGGAGATTCACCGCCAAACCAGACTTCTTAACTTCAGAATTTGTTATTTATTATCAAAATACCAGGGGTTTGAGGACTAAGACAGAGGACTTCTACACAAACTTGCTGTCTGAAGACTTTGCTATGGTGGCCATTTGTGAATCATGGCTTTGCGAGAATATAAATGACTCGGAACTCTTCGACGAAAGATATGCTGTGATCAGGAGAGACCGAAGTCCAGATGCCAATGTTATGGGTGGGGGTGTCATTTTGCCACTCAAGAAAAACATTTCCTATGAGGTTGTGACTATCAGCTGTGATATTGAATGCATTACTTTAAAGGTTAGATATAAGAAAATTTTCATTTATGTCTCGTTAGTATATTTTCCGCCACAATCAAAAGCAGATGTTTATCAAAACTATTTAGATTCATTAGATGAAATATTAATGTACAAAAGTACTTATAAAATTATTGTTATAGGTGATTTCAATATCCCAATGCTAAACTGCAATAATGAAAAATCTTTATTGATTCATGAATTCCTAAGTTTTCACAATATTACCCAGCATAGTGGTGTCTACAATTGCATGAATAGATGTCTAGATCTGGTGATGTCAAATGTTGTTTCTAAAGTCGTTAGATCTGAGCATCAGCTTGTACCAGAAGATTCATACCATCCTGCTCTCGAAATCTCTGTTAATATTAAAGGTCATCAATCTTATATCAATAATATTCCTCAATCATATGCATATAATTTCTCAAAAGGGAATTACTTGCAATTATTCAATCTAGTTAAGAATGCTGACTGGTCGAAGATACTCTTAGGTCAGGATGTAAGTGTTAGTCTCGACTTATTCTATGAAAGTATGTATGACTGTATGGATAAGGCTATACCGAAATGTAAGGTAAAACATGCTTCTAAGACCAAATTTCCTTTGTGGTACTCTTTAGAACTAGTGCGTAAAATAAGACTGAAGGACAGACTGCATGGCTTAATCAAGAAATGCAAAGCAAAATCTGATGAACGCTCCTACTTCAACATCCTAAGAAAAGAAATTAAAACTCAAATACAACTTGAATATAAACAATACAAAATTACAATCCAAAATAACATTAATGTTGATCCCCATGCATTCTGGTCTTTTGTCAAAAGCAAAACTGGTCATAGTGGTGTGCCAACAAATATGGTATATGAGGGCAATGAATACTCTGATCCAGGCGCTATTGCCAACGCATTTGCATGTTATTTCAAGTCAGTGTATGAAAGATCAGATACTAGTCACATGATGCCTCAGAGTTGCCATAATGATTTTAACTTTTCAGAAATAACTGCCACCGATGTCTTAAACAGCATTAAAGAGTTAAAACCAAAAAAAACAACAGGTTGTGGTAACATTCCGGGTTATATTTATAAAGCTTTGGCTGATTATCTTGCCATACCATTAACTCATATTTTTAATATTTCTATAAAACAACAGATTTTTCCTAACCTTCTTAAGAAAGCAGTAATCTCTCCTATCTACAAGAGTGGCCAAACTAAAGATATAAAAAACTATCGACCTATTAGTCTTATAAACGTTCTTGCTAAAATATACGAGAAAATATTATACAAGCAGTTATACAAGCATTTTAATACAAAAATTAATATTAATCAGCATGGGTTTCTTCCTGAAAAGTCTATAGTCACTAATCTGCTAGTACTACTGGAATCTGCTGCTAAGGCATTTTACGATAAAAGTCAGTTAGACGTTGTCTACTTGGATTGTGAAAAGGCTTTTGATAAAGTTGATTTTAATTTGCTCTTGGACAGGCTTGTGGAATATGATGTTTCTAGAGAGGCTTACTTATTACTGAAATCATATTTAGTTGGGAGAGAGCAAAGGGTAAAAATCGGACACTGCTACTCTGAGTCCTTTATTAATACATCAGGGGTACCACAAGGATCTAATTTGGGTCCTCTGCTTTTTATTATTTTTATTAATGATTTACTCAACATTATGATTGTCTCAAATGGTCTAGCATTTGCTGATGATTTTAAATTATATAAAATTATAAAGACCCGAGAAGATTGTCAGCAATTAAGTAGAGATCTTGCGAGGGTTATTGACTGGTTTAGAGCGAATAAAATGTCCATAAATGTAAAAAAATGTGCTGTTGTCTCATATACGAGAAAGATTAATGTAATTGTAGAGAACTATTATGTTGGTAATCAAAAAATCAAACGATGTGATGAAGCTAAGGACTTAGGGGTTTACTTTCAGAAAAATCTAAAGTTCAATAATCACTTTAGTTACATTGTAAAAAAAGCATACAAATCGCTAGGACTTATAATTAGAAATAGCAAACACTTTAAGACTGAAACCATAGTTAAACTTTATAATGCCCTAGTAAGACCACATTTGGAGTATGCATCACAAATATGGATGCCATCAACAGCAGTACATATAAATCATGTTGAAAAAGTCCAAAAAAGATTTTTACGTTACCTTTATATTAGACATAACAATGCATACCCATTTATGGTCTCATATAGGTCAATGCTGGAAAGCTTTAAATTTAATACTCTGGAAGAGAGAAGAAATTTACATGCAGTTTTATTTATATTTTTTATAGTCAACAACCTTAAGTATAGGAACTGTATGTTAATAAACTTTTTAAATTTCAATGTTCCTAAAGTCCACTTAAGGCAAATGAATTCAAACATCTTTAGAGTGACACAGGACAGCATTTCACCTATCGATAAAATGGCCAATATATGTAATAGTTTTTTTAGAGATCGTAACTTAGATATATTGCATGTTTCTGAGTCGGAGTTGAGGCTGGTACTGTTGAGGAGTTTTAGGTAGTGTCGAATATTTTTATAGATATTTAGGTAGTGTAGATATTTTTATTTTAAATTTTAAGTCATTTTGTTTATTGTTGTTTGTATTTTCTTGTTTTTTTTTTCAATTTTACTTTTTATACCTAGATTAAGCTGTTGAATATTTCCTTTACATGTAAGTACCAAGTATATGGTGTTTGTAAAGTGTACCATTAAATAAATAAATAAATGTACTTTTTGGGTTTCTCAAAGATATTCGTGGATTGCGTTTTAGGTATCACCTAAACCAACGTGCCACTTTTCTGTCGCGATTAAAACCATGTATCGTTTTATTATTTTTTTTGGCTATTTCAAATATCGTCTGTTGCCAATCTATAGAAGTTAGTCCAAAACATTTTGTTTCCATATTAATCATATGACATGCAATCTCCTCTTCGATGGCTTTAGAGAAAGTTGCTCTTCGTCCTCCTAAATCATCCTTCGAAATGTCCTGTTTAGCCAAATACATACGTGCGTTTGTTTTGGAAGCATTAAAAATCTTTGCATCTAACTTATAGCCCTATTATGGTTTTGTACATTGTCAATAGTCAATCGTCTGTCATGCTCGTGTCCCACTGTCTTTCCTTGGATGCCATATCTATAAATGAAAAAAAAAAAAACAAACAACTTCACGACTACATCACCAATGATGGATGATCCATCATAGGACACAGTGTAGGGGTCCATCATAGGCAATATTTTATAAAGCAATGAAACACCTTGTATATCATGCAAATTTGCATGATATACAAGGTGTTTCATTGCTATGTTTCGTACATGCACACAGCCTTTACCCTTCATAATATTTTATAAGCCACTTAAAAATCTCAAGGTACTTTATTTTTTGCCATAACCTCAATTTGTGCCTGGAATTTGACACGCAACACTTCCGTCAAATTGCAGTACCAAAAGCAGATTGTAGCTGAAAGTAAAAAACTTACCTAACATCATGCGAAGCTACTTTGTTATATCAATACTTACCAGTTTTTAAGTTTAATTTTTATTTTCATAAAAACGGCTTGTATTCGCATGAGCGCTTGATAATAACTGACTATAAACTTCAATTACCAAGATGACGGTAGTCGATTATGCACGGTACATTTGAAAATACAGGTAGAGGTCTATCATTGGAGGTCAATCACAGGCACATTTCTTGTACTACTGAGATGGTTTATGTATTGTATCACGATGAATAAAATATTATTTTTTTGTTATTAAACATAGGGAACTACTACTACTTCTTCTCGGAACAAACGTCGCGATTTGAGTTCTCATTAACACGCCAGCGCATAGGAGATCGTACCGTATCGAATGGGCTCGCCGGTACCTTTGGCCCCCTTCCGCTCTGTGCTGCAAATCGGTACACATCTCTTGTGTTGTCCATCTAAGTATTCTAAGTCTATTGTACCGAATCGAAGTTAAATAAAAGTAATTAATTCCTGTATCGCAGTGTTTTCTTACTCAAACCGACATTACAAGTGTCGACGAGGTAAAAGGGTTAACGCGAGCAGTGCTACGTAAATAGATATATTTGTATATGTTCTTTTTGGGTGGTTTGAGACATCGCGCACGTGATTCAGTTCACCGTCGGCATGCCTAGAGCTAACTCGAATTCCTAATTTACAGTCATCGGCAAGCTAAGAGAATTTTCGGCTAAAGATTCGGATTGGTCGATTTTCAGTGCAGTATTTTATTGCAAATGGCATTACAGATGAGGGAGTAAAAGTGTCCTACTGCTAAATTCATATGACGAAGACGCCTATAGATTAATATTCAGTCTATGTGTACCGGCAAAGCCAGAAACGAAGCCCTACAAGGACCTACTGAAGCTATTCGACAATCATTTCAAGACCACCGCAAGAGCGTTTGTCGCCTGTCATAAGTTTTATTGAGCTACGAAGAGTCGTGCTAAAGCTGTCGCTGAATAAGCTGCAAGACTAAGTAACATGGCCCCAAAATGTGAATCTGGAGCCGAATTAGAAGTGGTTAGGAGCGACAAGTTCATCATGAAACTAGACAAAGCTAAAGTGATTGAGAGAATATTTGAAGAAAAAGTCTCAATTTCCTTCGACAAAGCAGTGGACTTAGCTAGCATCGAAAGGAATGGAATGAAATGGAATTCCATCATCGAGACCTCGACCACGTGCAGAAACCAGGACGATGAAGATTTGGCAACAGTGGGTCAACGCCGCCCTAGTGGAGGTTGCGTGAGTCTATGCAAAATGGAAGCCACCGCCCATGATACAAAGAATAACAGGTATGATATTCCCGAGTGCCCAATTCGCTCGAGTTCGTGCATTACGTCACAATGAGAGTTATTTGAAATAGTTGCCGTAAGGATTGTTATATCGATTACATTTAATTCACCATTTTTAGACATTTGAATAAAAACGCTATTAATATATCACTGTTTTGGGTTTATTTAGGTTACTAACTACTTACTATTACTAACTTTATTATTTTGATTTGTTAATAAACTAAATAAATAATCAATATACATAAAAATTGAGAAATAATGTTCAATATATGGAATGCACATATAAGAGATATCATGCTTAGAAATTTTATAAATAAGAAACAAATCTTTAGCAACAAAGATTTTATCAAAAGAAATTTATGGAATAATTTAAAATCTTGTCAATTGACATTTCAGCAGAGTTGCTATTATATACACTTTATTATAGGTAATTATAGCAGGGAACATAAAGAAATATTAGGTATTATAATAGATATATAGTTGATATTATAAGGGAAGGTGTAGTGGATTTGTTTTGTTTCACAGATG
Source organism: Pissodes strobi (assembly GCA_016904865.1). NCBI lineage: Eukaryota > Metazoa > Arthropoda > Insecta > Coleoptera > Curculionidae > Pissodes > Pissodes strobi. The sequence goes on along the minus strand of JAEQML010078964.1, from coordinate 5,463 downwards.
GAAAGATCTACTTATTTATCTTCTCATATCGGAATTGTATTTATTTAAAAATGGCAAAAACATAAAACATGGATTTTTAAACAAACTTTTTATTTATTTTTTTATAACATTTATTTAATACAACAATATTACAATACAATAAATACATAAATCCTTAATCAGTGCTTTAAGCTCTGGCCACCAACATATTAATTACAACTATTGTGTTTTATGTAACACATAAAATAGAAAATGTGCTCAAAATTCAGGAATTAACTGATGTAACTGAAATGTAGCAAATCTTGTCAAAAAAAATCTAAAGTATTTTCTTCTCATTTAGATAAGTTCACTACTCTGCGACTAAACATACAAGAGGGAGCCAAAGCAAAGTTTTGCAAGGCACGTTCTGTGCCTTTTAACCTATATATGGAAATCGAAGCAGAACTAGATCGACTCGTCGCAGCAGACATCTTGAGCCCTGTGTCATATAGCAGTTGGTCAACACCCATCGTTCCAGTAGCCAAGAAAAATGGAACCATTTGAATTTGCGGTGAATGTAAAATTACTCTTAATCCTGTATTGTTACAAAGTGGGGGTGAGATTTCAAAAATCGATCATTCGCAGGTATATCAGCAAATTGAGTTAGATAATAAATCAAAAAAATTGACAACAATTATTACTCATCAAGGATAATTTGTTTATAATCGTTTACCTTTTGGTATTGCCAGCGCTCCAGCGATTTTCCAATGAATAATGGAGCAAGTTTTAGAAGGTTTAGATGGGGTTGTTTGATTTTTAGATGATATTCTTATAACAGGGAAAACAGTTAAGAAAGGTTGAATTAGTTCTGAGTAGGTTACAAAAAATGGTTTCACAGTTAGTACATTATCTGGGTTATACTATCGATAAATATGGATTACATACCAGCAAAGACAAAGTTAGAGCGATTGTTGAAGCTCCAGTCCCTCAAAATATAACACAACTTAGATCATTTCTGGGGTTTGTAAATTTCTACAATAAGTGTATATAAGTTTATTGTATGCTGCCTCAGTACTTCGGCCAATGTATAATTTGTTAAGAAAATCTGATATGTATGTGGTAAGAAGAATGTACTAAGGCATATAAATAAGTTAAAGAAATAATTAGTTCAGCTCTTGTTTTAGAGCATTATGATCCAGAATCACCAGCGAAATTGACAGTTGATAGTTCTTACTATGGAGTGGGTGCCATGATTTCACATGTTATCAATAAGGAAGAAAAACCTGTTACTTTTTCATCCTTAAGATTGTGAAGCAGTCAACAAAAATATTCTCAAGTAGAAAAAGAAGCCTTAGGTATTGTTTTCGGTGTTAAAAAGGTTTATCAATATTTTTATGGTAGGAGAATGCACTATAAAAACCGATGCTAACTGTTTACTAATCTTATTTGGCAATAAAAAAAGGTATTTTTCTTCAAACGTCAGTAAATCCGTCATTACTCGACTGTGTAGGCGGCCGTGAAGTTTCGTTTTACCTCCGCCGGAGCTTTACTTTTCACTTTTCCGCCGGCGGAGGTAAAAGTGTTGTCATAGCAACATAGATACAAACAAACAAACAACAAAATAAGCGCCAACAACTCGAGATTTATTAAATTAAAATTTGTATTTATCACTCAATTTGTGCACTGCATTTCTAAAAATCACTAATTTAGGAACAAATTGGTTATTATTTAATCGAACTTACCCAATAACTGCTTATCAATACGGAATTAAAACGCAATCGAAGACGCAATTTAAAAAAAATAATTATTGTTGACAGTGTCCACTGACAGCTTTATGTTACATTACTATAGCAACAACCTGCGCCTATTCACCGGTCTAAGCCCCCTTGTGAACCCACTTATCTTTAATAATAATTATTATTATTACTATTAAAAAGAGATGTTTTTGCATTAATTTGTCGACATTTGAAGAAAAAACAGCATATTTTATTTGGAGGAAAAGTTACTTTTCATGGCTTGCTCTCTATTACTAGCCTCACTCCGTTCGGCTGTTAAATACGAGCGCGCCATGAAAAGTATCACTTTTCCTCCATATAAAATAATATACTCTTCTTTGCTTGCCACTAATAGCTTGCAGTGTAGGGCATTATTACTGTTTTGACATAGAATATGGTCAATCTAAAAAGAATAGTGCTGATTACTTTTCTTGGTTACCTTTAAATGACCAATTAAAAGAATTTGACATCGAAGGTTCTTACCTAAGATTTTTTACTTCTAATAGTGATTTGCCAATTACTTGGGAACAGATCAAAATGGAAACTCAATGCGATAAAACATTAACACAAATTTGTAACCATGTAAATATTGGTTGGCTTAAAAAGATTACCTTCATTGAAACAATATGTTAATCATAAAAATATTTTAAGTGTGGTTGATGGCTGTTTGATGCTGGGCCACAAGATAGTAGTTCCTTGTACCTTGCAAAAAAAATGATTTTAAACCAATTACATTTTGCTCATTTCGGAACGGTAAAAACTAAAATTAATCATGATATTGAAAATATAGAAACCCATGTGGATATTGTTTAAAAACTAAAGTTGAACCCCCTAAAGTACCCCTAAAAAACTAAGATTATCCTGTTAGACCGTGGGAAAGGATTCATATTGATTTCTTGGGTCCAATTTTTGATAAATATATTTTAGTGTTAGGTAGTTGATGCTCATACAAAATAGCTAGATGCTGTCACTACACCTAACACTAAATCTAGCACAACAACAAACATTTGGAGAGATATATTTTCCAGTTTTACTCTACCTTTTTCCTTAGTATCCGATAATGCATCCACTTTTAAATCAAGTGAATTTTGAACATTCTTAAGTAAAAGTAACATAAAATTTACGGAAATTCCACCTTTTCATCCAACATCTAATGGTCAAGCAGAAAACGGTGTTAACACAGTTAAAAAGGCTATATTAAAAGTTCTAAAGAAAAATTAATTGTCGGAATCGAACCGTAGTTTAAAAATATTTCTGTTAACATACATAATTACACCCCACTGTTCTACAGGAAAATACCCAGCTAATTTAATGTTTCAGGGAAATATAATGAGCGTTTTTGATCTTTTGAATAATGAAGTAAATATTATAAATAGTAATATTGGAAATAAGACTAGCAATAGTAAGATCAACGTAGAATTAGGTCTTAATAAACTACTTGAAAGTCGACATAACCAGTGTAAATATTACAACTCCAAGAAGAAGTAAGAGACAGATTAAAGCAATTAAATATTTTTAATTATTTTAACTTTTTATTATTTAAGGAAGGGGGGGGGGGGAAGTGTAATGTATCACAAAGAATAAAAAATTAATTTCTTGATATTAAAAATAGGCAACTACTATTACTTCTTCTCGGAACAAACATCGCGATTTGAGTTCTCATTAACACGCCAACTTATAGGAGAATGGAGATTGTACCGACTCGACTGGGAGGTATCGATTGGGCTCGCCGCCGCTACCTTCGTCCGCTCTGAACTGTACACTGGTGAAGATATCTTGCCTTGTCGATCTAAGTATTCTAAGTATATTTACCGAATCGAAGTTAAATACAAGTAATTAATTCCTGTATCGCAGGATTTTCTTACTCAAACCCGATAATACCCAGGACATTACAGTTTATTAAAGGCAAATTATTAACCTCGCTGTGGAAATTTAAAATAGAGCTTTTTGATAGGTGCATTTTTAGTATTTCGAATATATTTTTAATTTAGGAAGTTGGCTTTCTACAAGTAAGATTTTGAAATTGTTACCAATAGTTTGTCTTTCTTGAAATGATTAGCATACGAAGAATATGCTTGTTGATTTTTGAAGTGAAACTTCTTAACGCGCGCCGGGGTTTTAAATTTGAACGTCGCGATTGCGACACACGGCGGGCGATAGACGACGAGCGATCTTTGTTAGTTTACAAGCAAAAGGATTTGCTCTATTACCTTGTCAAGACATAAGCGAAACTTGCATGTAGATTTTTTTTTCATTTAGGCCTTCCCTTTTTGGTAATTGAGTGGTATATTTAAAAAAAAATGCTTTTAAACCAAATCCGTTGCGATATGTATACGATTTTATTGTGATATCTTTGTTAGTTTGCGAACAAAAAATATTACCTTGCCAAGACATAAGCGAAACTTTTATGAAGAATATATATTTTTTCATTTAGACCTTCCCTTTTTTTTAATTGAGTGGTATGTTTAAAAAAACTACTTTATAATCAAATCCGTTTCGATATGTATAAGGCTAGAATGTTTAAGTTTAAGAAGTTTCACTTCAGATATGCGCACATAGTGCACAACCTTTTTATTTGTTTAGAATCTATCATAATGTTTTCAAATTATTTTTATGCAGCTTATATCTATTTACTGTTGAGGAATTTCTTAATTGTGGTATAGTCCTATTTTATTTGTATGTGGCATGGTCCCATCTTATATTTAATTATATTAAAAAAATATTAAATTTATTATTATCAGGCAGATTGAGGAATAGTTAATATGGAAACCAATATATAAGTAGCCTTGTTGTTCAGAAGGATTTTCTAATCCTTTAATTTTATCCTTTTAATCCCGTACATAATGTCTGCACAATAATCTGCTTATTTTCTTAATTCGCTTTTACATACAAACTAATTATTTTCATACTTTTGTTGACAGTCGCCGAACCGCCTCATTCATTAAGCAACACCAAACTAATTAAAGGCGAATAGGGAAAACTCCCCATCGCATAAAACATTAAAATTCAAATTCTAAATGTTCATTCCGCCCTATAGCAAGCAAAAAGTAAGGTGTTGTAAATGAAGTAGCCCACAAAAGGGGTCGTTGTTGCCGCTTTAGGGTAAAACCGACTTAGTGTCGTGCTGTAGCAAAGATACTCATGTAAATTGCACTGACTAGCCAAGATTCGCCTCAGAAGGTTGGATGGCTCAATAAGGCTTTTATATTTTATTCTAATTTTAATTATTAGAGCAACGAGCACCAAATTCGCTGAAAACAGTTGCGATAAATTTGTCCGTTTTTATAATTCCAACTGGTTTCCCGTTTTATAATAAATACCGAATGGAATAATTCTAATAATTGTTCTAGTTTATTCTAGTTTGTTTAAGTTAAAATAAATTTCTGTCAAGTACGGGTTTTCACTTAGAATTTTAAACTTCAATTATTATTAGGTATATCAATTATGCTTATTTTTCAGCTGCTTGATAAGCTTTTAATGACAATTCAAAATAAAGTAAATGATAGGTAAGCCGAAATAAAATTCAAAAAGTTAAGGTAGGTATAAGATAATTAGAGCGGTATTAAATTCAAATAAGTAAAAGCGAGCTAGCAAACAGCTAGTAAGGATGGTAAAGGTAAAAATAAACCGTAAAAATATAAAACATCTAAAACACTAGACACAATTCATTGGCGGTACCTGTGGTTAGCGCAGCAGTTCAATGCAAAATCCCATAAAACATAAAGCTTTA
>MU196697.1:734-12192 GCA_016904865.1 Pissodes strobi | reverse complement strand
ACACAATATGCCGACGTTTCATGATATGACTAGTCTTTTCATGAAAAGGCGGATTTCACCATGAGACTACTTCATATATATATATATCATTTATCGATATATACAGGGTGGTCGGTAATGAATGCGCCAAAAAGCAATCCTAGCTTAAACTCCTGAAAATAATGATATTGAGCCAAATATGCCTTAGTAAAATGTTGCCCATTAATGAGATACAGGGTGTTAAAGTTTAATTCTCGAAATTGTTATCACCCTATGGCTCAGGCCGTTTTTGAGATAACGACATGAAAACTGGGAATTGGGGGTTTTCGGGGACGGGGAATACGATTATATTCTATTTTTTCACATAATATGTAGGGGGCGCTAGTTACACCCTATAAACTCGCTATTTCATGCCATAACTTTCTTATTAGTACAGTTCCATTATTTTTGATCAAAAATTATGATAGTGTGATGATTTTTAAGAAAAATAGGTATACTATATTAATTTCGATTAATCAAACCGTTTTCAAAATATTTGCATTTAAACATTTTATTGCACCGTAAAATCGCGGTCTCAAAACTAATTCGTTAAGAATGGAGTAGGCTATGGATAAGAAACCAACCTAGTCATGGGTACTTGACAATACGTCAGGCAGTGGCGACATTCATTAATTCGAATGAAAGGTAGGTACTTTAACGTTAATTTAAATCGGAATAAAAACAACTTCAAGTAATTAATATGCCTAGGCATAATGAATATTCCAATAGTAAAATGAGAGATATGATTTGCATTTATGCCCAAGTAAATTTTAACAGTCGTGCGGCAGCAAGACGTTACCTGCAAAAATATCTAAATAGAAGGCAGTCGGATCGAAGCATTTTTCAAATATTATACGCCCGATTAGATGAAACAGGGTCTTTTCGTCATCACAGTCATGTTGGGCGTCCTAAAGCAATATCTGTAGAACAAGGATAAGATATAGTAGTGCGAGTGGGTGACAATCCAAGTATAAGTACCAGATATTTAGAGAACGCTACTCATCAGTTTTAGAAAATGTACACAGTGAAAAACTACACCCATATCATTTCAATCCCGTTCAACATTTACTACCATCAGATTTACCAGCTAGACTTCAGCTTTCTCAAATTCTGCTTCATAATCACAATCACGATCCAACGTTTATCAATAGAATCCTTTTCACGGACGAGGCGACCTTCACCAGACGAGGTGTGTTTAATTGGCGAAACAACCATATGTGGGAGCTGGAAAATCCACACTTAACCAGAGAACGGAATTTTCAACACGAATTTTCTATTAATATTTGGTGTGGCATAATTGGTGACTTTATTATTGGACCTTTTGAGTTGCCCGCAGGGCTTAATGGTAACCAGTATTTGCAGTTTCTACAAAATGAATCGCGGAATCTTCTTGATGTTCCTTTAAATTTACGAAAAAACATTTGGCATATGCACGACGGTGCTACACCACATTATCCAGTTGCAGTTCGCAATTTTCTAGATGAATGGTTGCCTCACAGATGGTTTGGTCGTGGCAGTGAATTTTCATGGCCGCCGCGTATCCCGGGTCTTAATCCTTTGGATTTATTCTTTTCGGGTTATATTAAATCCTTAGTGTATACATGAGAAATCCGTACACGCGAGCAATATTGCATAAAAAAATTATGATTCTCCAATGCTATCAGGAATAAACAAGGAACTGTTATCCAAGTAAGGCGCTATTTGGTAAAGGGATTAAGAAAATTCATAGAAGTGAATGACGGACATTTTGCACATTTATTGAAGTGACGTGTTTCAGTATTTGTTCTTGATCAATACATTATTCGCTATGAAAGTATGATATATCAGTAAGTGTTTAGCCATTTTTTGACTGTGCAATAAAATGTTTAAATGCAAATATTTCGAAAACGGTTTGTTTAATCGAAATAAATGTAGTATACTTATTTTACTTAAAAATCAATACTCTATCATAATTTTTATTAAAAAATAATGGAACGGTACTAACAAGAAAGTTATGGCCTGAAATAGCGAGTGTATGGGGTGTAACTAGCGCCCTCTACATATTATGAGAAAAAATATAATATAATCGTATTCCCCATCCCCGAAAACCCCTGATTCCCAATTTTCATGTCGTTATCTCAAAAAGAGCTTGAGCTATAGAGTAATAACAATTTCGAGAATTAAACTTTAACACCCTGTATCTCATTAATGAGCAACATTTTACTAAGGCATATTTGGCTCAATATCATTATTTTAAGGAGTTTAAGCTAGGGTTGCTTTTTGGCGCATTCATTACCGACCACCCTGTATATATATATATATATATATATTTGAAATCACCGAAGAGAGCTTAATCCAATCCTGATATAATATACAGGGTGTTCCATTTAAAAATATGAAACTTTTTATGCCACGGTTTTTTGGGACAATCTGTATAAAAGAAAATATACTTAGTAAAAACTACATCTTATTTCCTACAACTTTTGTCTTTAACATTTTTTCTGAAATAGTCACATAAAAAAGATAAAGGGGGTGTCCATTTATAGTGAATATCCCTGTACAGGGTGTCCCAAATTCGAGCCTCATCATTGGGATCTCGGAAACTAGAAGAGATACGAGGTCGGTTAAATGGAGGCAAAGTTGCGCAATTTGATGCTGATCAAAATGCCACCTTAAAAGTTTAAAAATTCCGAATACTTCCGAAGATATTTAGAAAAAAACGAATATTCGCGATTTATTTTTTATTTTTTTATGACTCTATTTGAATAGATATAACGAAATAAATTTCACATTCTCATTGCTACTTTTTCTTTTCTACAAGATGGTGTTATCAGATTTTCAAACCGACGTTTCGTCTTTGAGCTGCCATAATCAACTTTGTTTTTTTAAATACGGCCCTGGATTTTTTATTACGGACTTTAAGAGCTTCTAATGTCCCAAAACCAATGATGTATCGCACTTATTCGAAAAAATCATTTTAATGATTTCCTGGTAAAATCTTACCAAAAATATGTTTTCTGTCTCTCTCTAACACATGAGGTCTTATCGAAAATGCCATTAATATGAATTTTTCCAATAATTGCGATACATCATTGGTTTTAGGACTTTAGATGCTCTTAAAGTCCGTAATAAAAAATCCAGGGCCGTATTTAAAAAAACAAAGTTGATGTTGGCAGCTCAAAGACGAAACGTCAGTTTGAAAATCTGATAACACCATCTTGTAGAACAGAAAAAGTAGCAATGAGAATGTGAAATTTATTTTGTTATATCTATTCAAATAAAGTCATAAAAAAATTTAAATGAAATCGCGAATATTCGGTTTTTTCCAAAAATCTTCGTAAGTATTCGGAATTTTTAAACTTTTATAGTGGCATTTTGATCAGCATCAAATTGCACAACTTTGCCTCCATTTAACCGGTCTCGTATCTCTTCTAGTTTCTGAGATCCCAATGATGAGGCTCGAATTTGGGACACCCTGTACATTAATAGGTTTTCCTCTAGATTTTCACAATTATCTTAAATTAATTACCGACACCAGTTTGTTCAGGCTTTGGAAAGCCTTCGCATTACTTCCTGTTACAGTCCACGCAATTCTCAGCATTCTATGATATGGCAACATATTGAATGCCTGCAGCATTTTTTACATAGTTTCTGTAAAGACCCGCTCTCATTAAGCCAAGAGCTAATATATTTTATGATATTACCATAGTATAAATAAACTAGTAGCCCCACTCCCCCAAATATTTTCAGCCAGCTGCCGAAAATCCGCAGATTGTTGGCAGCATGTGGAGCGTTTTAGTTTAATCGGTCGTTCGTGTGTAGGCAGAGTGTTCAGAACAGAGTCGGATTTGTGAAAATGAGTGCGTTACTGTGTGCAGTAACCCGTTGCTAGGGCAACGAATAGATATGACGGATCAACTTCTAGATTATCCGCCATTTAAAAAAGTGCATTGGGCGCATTCAGAAAATAGAAATGATAAGTTATCGCTAGGTAATCGGTCACGTGAAGATGAGCAGTTTTGATGAGATCTTCTGAATGCATTTTTATTTCAATTTGACATACTTGACATTGTTGACTCGGCTCTGGGAAACAAATCACTAATCGCCATTACTAACGGTATTTTTGAAGCGATGGAAAAAATGACGTCCGATTGATCATCGTTCGATTATTCATCGCACAATTTCAGCGCGTTCAGGATACGATTTGTCGTCGATCACTAATCGATGTGCCCTTCGGAATGCGCCCATTTATTTTGTGAATTCAGAGAGAAATAATTATTATTGTTATACAATGTGTTTTGGAAGGAAAGGAAAATATTTTAAGGGCATGTTCCGGAAGTCGAAATAAGCAAAAAAAACTTATTTAAACATGTGTCCGGAAATGCGTCCTTTCCGAAGGGTGGCAAAAAATTATAAAAAAATCGATTTTTCTTAAATATTTTGAAAATTATTTAGGATAATACATTGAGACTTGGTGTTATCTAAACTGAGATAAAAAGGCGTCTTTTTGACTAATGTCGTCAGGGGCGTACGTGACACCCAAAAATTGGTTATTTTTAACGAAAAAAAAAATGTACGCCATTGTTTTTCATCTAAATGTATGTTCATTTAATTGTATTGTCAATTGTTAAGAAAAAATGTCCTTTGAGTTTTTCTGCTAAAACAGATCGTTTTCCACTAATAAGCAAAGTATCGTTTCTCTGCATTTGCAATAAATTAATAGTATTAAGTGACTTAATTTTTTTTCGTTAAATATAATTAATTTTTGGGTGTCACCTACGCCCCTGACGAAATTAAATAAATAGTTTAGTCAAAAAGACGTCTTTTTATATCAGTTTAGATAACATCAAAGTTCAATGTACTATTCTAGATCATTTTCAAAATATTTAAGAAAAACGGATTTTGTTATAATTATTTCCCACCTTGTAAATCGGAAAGGACGCATTTCCGGACACATGTTTATATAAGCTTTTCTGCATATTTTGACTTTTAGAAGACTCCCTTAAAATATTTCTCTTTCCTCCCGGAACTGTATAGTGATTTATCATTTTTCATGTATTAAAATCACTGTTAACTTCCCTTATTAAATAAATTTCAACATTTTCTAAACAAATAGTTCTTGAAATTGTCCAATAAAATATACCTCTGGCGTCGCCGTCGCCGCCTTATCGAATACCGTCGATGTAAGACTCAAAAATGCCATTTTCAAAATAATTTCTATTCGACAAATTTTCCATTACAATCAAAGAAAATACTCCTCGAGCTAAAGCTCTTGTTAACGAAAATTTGTCTCATAGAAATTTTTGAAAATCATTTTTTCGTTTCCAATCGACGCTGACGGTCTTTTCGATAAGACATCTCCTATCGGTATATCACTGTCGAAAATTCGTTCTCAGGGTATGAAAACTAAATGTGTGGCGGTATATTTAGCAAAAATTAGACGTGTCCACCTTTTTTACATTTTTTTTATTGTTGTTAACACACTTTTATTTTTAACGTTAAATAAACTTCACGAAAATTGATTTTTGATTGTTATTTCTTTATTCTTTGTTATTATTGACTTTATGATGCAACACGTTTTTCTTCTTGAAGTTAAAAGTAAAGATTTTTAATTAAAAGGAAACCAAGCCCCGGAGAGTCGTATTGCAAATGCCCGGCCCCGGTAGTGGGGTCGTTAAAGCCCCACCAGTTCTGTCCAACTAAACTGAAAAAGCTTCGCTGGTGTTGTGCAGGGTGGCTAGGCTGGCTTATTGAATTAAAGGAACTCAAGCTTAACTTAACAAGAAAACACAATCTAAAATTTAAAGAACAATATATTTGCTACGAAGTTCTTTTTTTTTTGAAAACACAGCCACAATTTATCTGGAGTAAAATGGCAAGTTAAAGACGAAAGAATGTCAAATGACTATTAAATTTAACTAATAATTGGTACAATATGGTGATTGTACGGAAACCAATTCTGTTGTTAATACTCGGTACTGTATGCCTTACAACTAAATGCACTAAACACTACAAACCGAAGTGATCACTTTGATGTTAACTAAGCTAATTACATCTAGATATGCGTGCGCTAATAGCTGCACCAATTTTAAATGTAGCAATAAGAATATGTAGCAATGAACGGCCACAATAATTAAATCAAATGACTCGATAAATTAATAAAAATAATCAAATTAGAATAAAACAATTGAAAGCTTGGCTGTTAATGCTTGACTTATATTATAAAGAGAGAAAGTTCAGAGCGGTTATATTACTCGATAAATGAATGAAAAGAATAAAATTATTGAAACTATTTTAAAGCCCGACTGTCATTGCTTGATTTATATTAAAAAGAGAGAAAATTCAGAGCGATAAATAATAATAAATGAGTAAATAAACTTAAGCTTCTGTACGATACCACTTCGATCCGTCGAACTCTGGTAGAGGTGCCGGGCACCCGTTGGTACTGCTAGGGCACTGGCCCTGAGGGTGAAACTAGCAGATGACTCGCCCATAAAATCGGCCCGGAGACAGGACTTGTAGCCACGTATTTGAAAGTTGTAGCCTGCTAGTAAAAGTGGTAGCCAGGTGGTAAAAGTTGTAGCCTGGTAGGAAAAGTGGTAGCCTGGTATTCAAAGTTTTGGCCCTGTATTTGAAATTGTGGCCCTGTATTTGAAGTTGTGACCCTGTATTTGAAATAACCCAATACGCATTAGATAAAGCCCCATTACTTTAATAAAAAAAAAACTATAGCCCCCTCTTGCATAAATATATTCTCTTTATAAAACAAATTCCCCCAAAAATTATCAATGAATTTTCAATGACCATCAGCAAATAAAAGAAATACTGAGGTACAGACAACTTGAATATGAAAAAGATAGGTATGAGTCACCCCTAAAAGAAACTTCCCCATATGATCAAAACTCAAGTTACATTAAAATAAAAACTCAGATTTGATAAAATGGAGTAGATAAGATGACCCAAGCAATGCAAAGCAAATGGCGGCATATGTACAAAAAAGGTTAACACAGATAAATCAATTAAATCATTAAGTTAGACAAAAAAAAACTGTAGCAATAATTACCTCGTTCGTGTGTGAGGGTTACGGGAAATTCGACGGTCTTGGTCTTATACGACGAACGTGGAAAGCCTCTAGAAATAAGGGAAAAAATCATTAGCGTCATGGCGTCGTCCGCGTGCTTCACAAGCAATAGGGAAAAAAATTATTCCAGAGCTAGTACAGTATTTAAAATCGGCCGTGTCAAAACACAAAGAGATACCACAATATATCCCCAAAGAATGGGTGGAATTAAATCACAAAACTAAATGTGGAGTCTCTGACTGCACTCAAACAGAAAGCTTCTCTTCTCGCCGAAGGCTCTAACTAGAAGAACTCTCTATTTGTTTTCCCAATTTGCCTTTCTCCTTCTGCGAGATTAAAAAAACTACGTCAGAACAAGAAATAGTAATGGGCTGAAACATGCCAAGTGATTTCGATACAAGGAATAATTCTAAGATAATAAACGACTAAGTTCTCGTTTATTATGATGGTAAACGACGGCGGAAGCCACAATTAATGAGCTAAAATTAATTTTTTCAAGAAATTCTAGGAAATACTCGTACGAAAATGATAAACCTTTAAAAATCTAAATCGAGAGCGACAATCACGGGAGGATAGCCCATTCCTATTACTCGGAACGAACAACCGAACATTACAAAAACTGCAGCCTGCCGTGTGAAGGGATAAATATATAAAGCAGAGGTCCCAAAACGATCTAACGATCTCAGAAATGATCGACCGGTGATTGGAGTCCGGCAATCAAATTATGAAATATTCCAACCGACAATAAAATATGAATCGACGAGTCTAATGCAGCGTAAAAGCGGATTTTATTAACAGAATTCTTAAAAATATAAATCGGTTCGCTGGCCGTTCTACGGTAATGTAATATAAATCAAGCTAAGCTATCCTAATAACAATGTGCTTCGCTTATCAACTAAAATAAATATAGTCACAACGTGGTATAAAAGCTAATACAAATATTTCGTTAACCTATACTTAGAATAGAGTTAATTTACATTAAGAAATGCGGCAATTTCAAGCTTATTGTCAGCAACTCGAATCAATAAATTTAGAATTAATAAACCGATGAGTGCAAAATACAGTATCTTTTTTTTCTAAATGCGGCGTATAAAATGAAATTTAAAAATATTTGACACTGGCAAAATCGAACTGTTACAATGAATTAAACAATATTTACTCATTCTTCTAATATATAATTTTAAAAAAAGTCACGAGTAGCACAGTACACGTGATAGAAGTGAATACTTCTTTATTGAGTCTCAACTTATTTTACTTATTTGAGCCGGTTCCGATACGTTATAATCAATTTTAATAGATTTGGTTAGTCGCCTAATCAACTTTCGGTTAGTTTCACTTAGGCTCGACTTATTTTACTTATTTGAGCGGGTTATGATACATTATAATCGATATTAATAGATTTAGTTAGTTTTGGTTAATCGTTAAATCAACTTTCGGTTATTTTCAGTTAGTATCAACTTATTTTAGTCATTTGAACCGGTTACGATACGTTATAATCAATTTTAATAGATTTGGTTAGTTTTGGTTAATCGTCGAATCAAGTTTCGGTTAGTTTCACTTAGTTTTCTTATTTTAGTCATTTGAACATAAACCATGTCGTGACGTGGCCTTGAAAAATCACTCTCATAAAGCCAAAGAAGTATAGTAAATATGAGGTTCCGAAGTATTATATTATTATATATTTTTAAATCAATTTTATGTAATTCCACTATTATTGCTATCTTTGAATCGGTCAAAGCTACAAAGTTGATTAAAATAGAATAAAGTTGCCATTATTGATGCCTTTTCAAGATCGATTTGCAGTGTTGTTAAATTCTTGTTAGTTTCTGAGATAGCAACAGTGGTATCACCTAAAAATGACACCCTGTATAGCAAAATTTTTTTAAAATTTCCTCCTATGAAAACATTTTTACAACCTTGCTCAGTTTCACTTGATTTTTCACCCGGCCGGCAGTCAGTAGGTCTTTCTGTACGTGTCCATACAATATCCTGAATACATCTCTGGTAAACGCCTGACTAGAGGAAGCCAGAGGTTGCTACGCGAATCGATCGGACACTACGCAGTGCATAACTCATCCCCAGTTATCACGTGATATAAAAGAATGTGGCTGAATTACATCAAAAGATTTACCGCTGTGTGGACTTACTAGTTTGTTTATACTATGATATTACTCATTCGCAACCTCTCCTTCGTTCACCAGGCGATCTTTCCTGCTTTTACTAATGACTAGCCATTTATTTTTCTTTATATTTTGATTTAATCCTATTGTTATGCTATGATCTCTCTTTTGGTGGCTAATATGACAGTGCGATAAGCTTATCTGAAATTATTGATTACAAATCTATTAGTGATTATGTCCTGTGGTCGTTTTTTAAGGTCGTTTTTTTTAAATATTTTTTCCAAATTCAAATTAAAAGAAAGGGGTGATACCTCTTCATATACCTATCACAATGAACACTTTCATTAACAAATTATATTTTAACTGCTGCCGTCTGATTCCATTATATATGATCTATTTTCCATTGTCACTTTTGAATATAAGTGAGTCATTCAAAGGTAGTCCAAAATATGAAAAGTAGTTTGCTCCTGATTTTTTACATTTTTCACCCCCTAACATAAAAATATATTTTTCTCAGATCTTTAGTGAATCAAGTCCTCTACTACCATTATTTATCGGTAGAAGTCTAGCTCGCTTTGAGACCCGATCAAAGTCAATTACATTTAACGCCATATCAAATTTATGATTTTTGGACTTGATCCGCTTTAGGTTTGAGCATCTCAATCATTATTTTTAAAAGCAAATACCTTAGCAAATTAACTATCTAATAATTGTTTTTATAGAATGATTGCTAATACTATTATTTTCTTAGCTATGTAAGTGATATGCCGGCAGAACGACATTATAGAGATGCAAGGATTACAGAAATATATGCTGGAGTGAATGATATCCAAAAGTTACTAATCGGTGATATGGTTATTAAAGAATACCAGTGAGGTTTACAATTATTGTTTGTTATTTATTTATTTTATATTAATACATTTTTAACGGAACTAGCATTCTAATCTGATATTCAGTATATTATTGCTCAGCGAATTGGATATATGTGTAAGAAATTTATTATTTTTTAATTTTATACATTTTTAATTAAGTACATGGATAAAAGGTGCAAGGAATTATATTTATATACTCTGCTAGGGCGACGGTCATGTCAATGTCAAAATTGGATATAATGGAATATGGTTAAACGAGTAAATGGATAAAAATGTACTATTGATTTCAACGTATGCATAAATTATACAATTTATATAAACAGTATAAAAGGTTCATTCAGGCCAGAATCTGCAGAAACGTTTTCAAAACCTTCTGCATTACCACACTTACTCTGGATGATTGTCTTAGTGTGTTTGCCTTTTTGGCTGGACTAAAATATATAATGTATCAAGATTATTTTTATTTTCCAAAAAAAAAAATCGGATAATTTAAGAAACAACAATATTTTGGAAACGGACCTTCGAATTTACAACGTAAATGCTTATAGAACCTGTTTTAACAATATTTTTTATAACGGTAAATATTTCCAAAAATAATATGTGCCATAATATAAAATTTTTATTTTTTAGTGTAAATCAAAATGGCTTCCAATATGAATAGCTTATACACTTTGCGGTATTCTCATGCAATTCGTTGCATTTGAAAAGTCTGTATAGCCGCAGAAACTACAAAAATTTATATTTTTCTCTTCTGTAGTTGTAGCTACGTTTTTGCATTTATCTCTGATATCTTCAAATAAAATATACTAAATTCAAGATGTATTATTAGTCCTAATCCTAGTCATATGCATATCGATTGCGACCGTGTTAGTTTCGTATTACATAAGAAAATATGTTGCCTAAAGTCACTAGAATAGTTATGCTTAGCCTTCGCTTATAATAGAACTATTTTCACAAAATCTAGAACAGAGGATCCAGTAGTAGGCTACAGTTTTTTTCTGGATATCTATAACTGGACATATTACCAGAAAAAAACTAGTGACTTACAATTTGTTTATTATATGGTATTTATTGATCAATATCTAACTTTCTGGACAATGTTGTCATAGTCTATTAGTTTTTAAATTTTATTTGATATTAAATTTCTTGATCTTCTGTACGTGGAAGATCTTCCAAAGAATCTGAACTTTGCTGCATCTTGAAGATGACTTTTTGTTTTAGTTCACAAGCTGTATAAATTGGAGGCTTAGCATCACTATTAGAAATTATAATGATGTAATATTTGTAACAGGCTGTAATGCACCAATTATAATATTTTTGTTTCCTTCAATGCAAATTCGGATCTGGTAAAGTTTTTACGCAAAGTCTTGTATATATATATATATATA
>JAEQML010078959.1:0-12194 GCA_016904865.1 Pissodes strobi | reverse complement strand
CAATAGGAAAAAAAACGTGGTAGCAAAATGTCTTACCCGTGAAAGATATCCTTATATCCCCAAAAATGGGTATTTGGTGATGCCCAAACAAAATCAAAATCGACAACCAAAATGCACCACCAAATGTAATCGGTTTGGGTAAATCCACCACTTGTAGTGTCGGAAAACTCTCCAAAATTCCCAACCAGACTGGATTACTCTTCACGGCTTCAAAGTCGTGGTGAAAGAGACCAACAATTCGTATTAAATTGCGCAGAAAGATACAAAGACCATAAAAACAATACTTTTTACTTGTATCATGAGATATGAAATACTGGACAAGCGGGTACGGACAGTGTAAACCTTGTAGTCTCGAGCCGCGAGTCGTCGAGCCAGCCCATCACCTCGCCGTCACACGTGTTATATCATTGGATACATTTTTTTATACAATAGTTATATGGTCGTCAACGTCACTCAGAAATAGTGTATTGTGCAAAGTTCGATGATGTCGGTATAATTTTGTTGTTTCAGATATCCATAATCATTTTTATCAAGAATTCTAATTATTATTCTATGTAATTTTTATATACTTAATTCACAATTCTGTTCTTAAATATTTTAATGTATTTAAAACTTGTTTCATGTACCTACACTCATAACAGTATTTGTACATGTATACATAATTATTTTTTTTATTTGAAATATACATTGCATATTTTGATAAAAGAGGAATATCCAGAGTGATGGCATTAACTGGAATAAATTAATTTAAAAATTAAACATTTGTTTTAAAAAACGCGCGGACCCGCCGATTTTCATTTTTAGTTGCCGTTTTTTATCGTTATTTGATATGTACAGAGTGTTTCAAAAGAAAGTTACACATGAAAGTTATATTTTTTTATTTTTATGAATATTTTATTAAAAAAGTTTACATATGAAAGTGATATTTTTTTTTAAATACAAAAGTTATTTGATGTATCACATGTAAACTTACGTTCAACTGTTTTTAGAACATTAATAATTGAAAATAGCCGTTTTGAACTGAATTATAAAATAGATTCTTTTTAAAAAATTAGTCAGCCCCAGCGTAGTTTTCCTAAAAAAAAATTCACAGTCCTTTACAAAGATGCAACCGAGGGATACATCGAAAATGATGAATAAAAATGCAAAAATCTGATTTGTGTTGTATTACAAATATTTTTTAAAAGCGGAATTTAAAGAAGCAAAAATACAAACACGAGTGTTTATGATATAATGTTTAGAAAGCATATTAATATCGTTCCTAGTCAAAACCTCTTCATCGTCCTCCAATCAACTTTCGGTTAGTTTCAGTTAGTTCCAATTTATTTTAGTCATTTGAACCGGCTTCGATACGCTATAATGAAATTTAATGATTTGTGTAGTTTTGGTTAGTCGCCAAAATTCGGTCAATTTTAATTAATTTTAACATACTTAAATTTGTGTAACCTATTTCAATAAATTTTTGGGCGTTGTGGCTACTTTTGGTCAGTCATTCAAGTAACTTTCGGTTCAGTTAGTTTTAATTAATTTTTCTCATTCGAATCGGTTCCGATACGTTATAACCAATTTTAATGTTTTTGGTTTGCTTTGGTTAGTCGCTAAAATTCTGGTAATTTGGGTTAGTTAGTTTTAACTTACTTTAATATTTTTAATCTATTTCGATATGTTTTAGCCGTTTTTGTGCTTTTGGATAGTTTGGGAATCAACTTTCGGATAGTTTCAGTTAGTTTTAATTTATTTTAGTCATTTGAACCGATTCCGTCCGCATAAACAAACTAACATGATATCTCACGCGTATGAAGTCATGTGGCAAATGTTGCATACACTTCGTCACGAGGGGCCCTATATTGGGATAACAGAAATATTTTCAAGGTAAAATGGACTATGTTTTAATTATTAGACTGTATAACGTAACTTACTACTTTATTTCAGATAACAAAATAAAAGTAATTAAAATAAAGAATTTTGCTAGCCACACTGATGTTGGACACTAGTGTATTTTATAACAATTGTTTATTGTTATAACCCATACCTACACCTACAATATTGTGCTAGCACAACGAAAAAATTGGCGCCACATGTCTCGTTATGTTTCCGTACTCGGCTGGCTCGACGGCTCGCGGCTCGAGACTACAAGGTTTACACTGTGCGTACCCGCTTGTGTCATTTCAAGGGCGGCGGATATACTCGGTGAAAAGCAAACTGTACAAACATATTCGAGATTATCTGCTCCCTGAAGAAAAGTGCCGCCATATCTATCTAAAAAAATCTATTCGAATTTCATTTACGCTGCATGAAAACAATAGCACGTGCTCGACAACAGTCAAGAGCGGGGTTGTTTTGCGTTCCTATTGGTGAATCGGTCATAACATAAATCATTCCATACGCCGCGCCGGCGCCGCCGCCGCCCAGCTATTTTGACCAGGGTCGCATTCTCCGCATTCAGTTTTCGCTGTGATTTTCCTACTTGCAAAAGACGTTTTGTGTAAAGTAATTACAGTGTTTGTTTAAAATAAAAGCTTATATTACTTTGTATGGTGAAATTATTGACAGTTTATTACTTTTTAGATTAGTTTCACTATTTTTAGTTACACTTTTTTGATTATTTAGTGCTTACGTATAGTGCGTGGCTTTTATTAACTTTAATTCGGATTTTTTTAATTCATCTACCGATATTATGTCCTCCACAGACACGGCCGATGAAGTCGAGAAAAATGTTTTTACTCCTCCTAAAAAACGGCCTAAGAAGGGACATCTTGACATGCGAGCAAAAGAAATCGTTCTTAATATTTATAAGCATGAAATTGTAGAAAACCCTGGTATGGTACCTAATACATGAAGTTGAAAGCAGAGTTGCTGCTAAAACCGGGATGTGTTCTAAAACCGTGTTTAATTTCATAAAGGAGTATAAACGAAATCATACATTTTCTGAACCAAAAAGAAGGCTGCGATATAAACAAATTTGTGATACTGTGGAAGAGTGTGATAAAAAATATGATTAGGCGCAAAGTGCATCAATTCTTCTTTAGAAATGCGTCTTTAAAGTCGAGCTAATGATTTGGTAGCGCAATTGTTTTCAGATGCTTTTATAGGTGAGCTGTGCCGAGAAGGCCTGCTTAAACATAACTGCGTGCCTCCTAAGCTGTATGGTCTGCGTAAGACGCATAAACCAAATTTAAGTTTAAGACCAGTAGTTAGTTGCATAGACTCCCCAACTTATGGCCTAGCTTGTGCATGGGATTTTGGGACCGGTTGCTTCAACATTTGAAAATAATGTAAAGAACTCATACGATTTTGTTACTTTTATAAAGGGTATAATCCTTCCACTTAAACACATTCTAGTGTCATTGGATGTCACATCGTTATTTACTAACATTCCTAAATCGTTGGTTGCTGATATAATTAAAAAGAAATGGAGCCATATCTCAGCATACACTGATATTTCACGGGATGTTTTTTTGTGAATTCATATACTATCTTTTTGATAGTAGTTATTTTACTTTTAAGGCAACATCTATCAACAGCTTGATGGCTCTGCTATCCTGCAAGTCCAGTACTTGCTAATCTTGTTATGAATGAGCTGATCACTGACGTTATGAATAAAAATAAACTTGCTGTGCAGTTTATCAAGGTTTACGTAGACGACACACTTTACTTTCGTGTCCGAAACATAAGGTCGATCAGCTGCTGACTATGTTTAATGCTTTTCATCATAAAATAACGTTTACAATGGAAAAACAATCTGAGGGAAAAATTGCTTTTCTTGACACGTTAGTTATTCATAACGCGGACGGAAGTATCTCTACCAACTGGTATATTAAACCAACAGCGTCAGGAAGAGTAGGTACCTAATCAACTACTTGTGATCCCACGCAACTACCCATAAAATTGCCGTAATAAAAAACCTGCTATATAGATCCAATAATTTAAGCAGCTCTCAATTTTGCAAGAATAATGAAATCATTATAAAAAATTTATTAAAGAAAAATAATTACCCTTCTTCTTTTATCAATAGAATATTTAATCAATATAAAAATAACATAAAAAAGGATAAAAATGCTGCTATTAAATATTTAAAATTTCCATATTTACCTAAATTATGTAAAGAAATAGAAAAACTAATAATTACAAAGAACCCAAACTGTAAGCAAGCATTTTATAACCTGAAAGTGGTTAGTTCCCTATTTACACCCTTAAAAGACCCAATACCCAGAGACCTATGTTCATATTTGGTGTATAAGATTCCGTGCGTAAACTGTGAAAAATGTTATATCGGCCAAACTAGACAATATTTGAAGAGTCGAATATACCAACATAAATACGATTGTAGGGCAATTAATATAGATAAAAAGGAAAAAACAGCGCTTTCCCAACATCAGAAACTTCAAAACTATTAAGGTGAGTTATTTGCATACAGTTACCAATTACGACAGAAATAATTGACTTTGATTAAGCATTTGAGCGAAAAAAAAAATTTAAGTAAAATTCCGACGGATGGAAATTCAATTTTTTATTGTTTATTTATTTTTAAAAATTTATTTATATATGCTAAGTTTTGTAACATCGTTTAATAAATTTAATTACCGATTAAAATAAGGACAGTGGCGGCTCGTCGGGTGAAGTACCAAAATAATGAACAACTAAACTAAAAAATTAAAATATTTATCTATACCTATATTAATCCAAATATAATATAAATGTAATTTTTCATTATAACAAGTTCATTTGCATACGATGTAAACATGCTCAACCGACCGTCCTATTATATTTTAGTGCTCAAACATACATTGCGTTTTATCGGGAGCGTTTTGACGGGTCCTGTTTGGCGGGATGAGGACAACCTATACTTTTAAATCGAACAGTCTACACATATATGCGGTCAAGACGCAGCGACAAAACCATGTTGCCAAACAGGACCCGCTAAAACGCTCCCGCTAAAACGCAATGTATGTTTCAGCACTTTTAAACCGATTCTCGTCAGCCGATAATGATCGCGCGTTGCCATGGTAACGGTGACGTCTGCAGCCAGCAGCATTCCAGCAGACACTGGCTCGCTGGCACGTTTTTAGCGTTGAGTGAAATGCCGGCTAATACATCTTTTCGGTTCGTTTTACTCTGTATGATTTATAGATTGAAACTAATTTTAACTTTGCCGCCCACTTCGGTGACACAAGCTGAATTTTTCAGAGATTAAATTACATGATAAGTTAACCCTTATTCCAGAGGTAATAAATACAAAATTAGATTGCGCCAAAGGGCACTATCATCAAAAATCGAGATATTGGTACCACCAAATAGAGATAAAAATACTTATTTTGTGATCCAATGCACAATAAGGTCTTTGTGGAAGTATTTTTTATAATTATTTAAAAAAAATCATTTGCATTAGCCTTTATGGGCGAAAAAATTTTTTAACGTAAGTATCTCGGTTTCAACCGTGGAAAAATTTGGTTAAATGTAGTCTTTTTGAAGTGAAACTTCTTAACGCGCGCCGGGAGTAAAATTTCAAGGTCGCGACACACAACGAGAGGCCGCGCTGGCAGGCCGCGCTGGCAGCGGAACGAAAATCCGTTACGATATTTTATTGTAACATCTTTGTTAGTTTACAATAAAAAAAATATGGGATTTGCTCTATTACCTTGTCAAGACATAAGCGAAACTTTTATAAAGAATATTTTTTTCATTTAGGCCTTCTCTTTTTGTTAATTGAGTGGTATATTATAAAAAACTACTTTTTAACCAAATCCGTTACGATATGTATAAGGCTAGGGCGTTTAAGTTTAAGAAGTTTCACTTCAGATCTGCGCATATAGTGAACACGCTTTTTTTAAATATACCTTTCATTAAGTCATTAACCGAAGAAAGAAGGCCTAAAGGAAAAAAATATTCTTTATAAAAGTTTTGTTTGTGTATTGACAAGGTAATAATACCATCCCCATATTATTTGCTTTTAAATTAACAAAGATATAGCAATAAACAATTTGTGATGTTATGTTTTTACGGGAGAGCAAGCACTTACCGTCGAGTTTCTCACTGTTGATATGTATGGAATCTGTTTCACTCTCGTACATTATTTTGTGCAGGGATTATTAGTTTATCAGCTACGAAAGCGAAGAATGCTTTTATAGGGTGTAATTTACTTCATGATTTTTTTTTGAGGAAAATAAAAAAATAACAATATATAAAGTATTTATTGAAGCAATAAGCACAGATGTGTAAGTATAGGTTATCCATATATCCATATATATATATATATATATTTTTTTTTTTTTTAATTTTTTTTTCCGGTCCCTAATTTGGGAGCGGGGAAAGTTTTCCCGCATTAAGTGCTAAATTTGCAGTTATTTAGTCACAGAATAAGCATAAAGTATAATAAATTGGGTTAAAATTATACAGCGATGCAGTCTACAAGATTAATCCAGTACATTTTAGCGTCAATAGTCTAATTTTAAGTAAAATTATTTTATTTATTCTGACCTTACTTGTCACAAATACTTCAAAATTAGCTGCCTATTCAATTACAACAAAGAACACATTTCCATGGCAACGCTTGATGAATATTAGATAAATACCTGTCTTGCTTGTCTTGCAAGTTTGACGTTTGCTTTCATTTGAATACAAAATGTATTATGACATGATTTGGGATACGTAAAATTATATTAATTATGTTTATGTCTTGATTTGAGAGAGGTATTATGAGAAATATCGTTCATTACACGTCCAGAAACAGCTTTTCCTGTGCTTGCACGACTTCCGGTGTTCGGCTGCGCCTCACACTGTAAATAGTTTATATTCATGAATATAGACTCGAAGAAGATTCCGAAACGGACGACGAGGAAATTTCAATTGATTTTACCCAAAATTCAAATTTAGAGACCTGCTCTGAAACCATGTTCGCAGGGTATGGTGCCAGTAAGCTATACAAAAGACAAAGTGCAAACAGTGTAAGGACTTGCTTATCTCAAATAAGGAATTAAAAGAAGGACGCCAAGAAACATTGATCTTTTTCAGACAATTTGAAAAAAAGAATCGATTGGTCTTTGCATTCCAAGCAAAGTTGGCATACGGCCTTATTAATATTTAAAAAACATTTTGAGAAGAACTTCTCTAAAAAAGGCATTAATTTTTTTTTTTGGTTAAAAAGGTATTGGCCCGTTTATCCATAAATACCTTTACTATGTGGAATAGATCACGCAAGACTGTTTTTAGAAATTTTGTTTCACGCAAAAATTTATTTTCATTGTAAAACCATAAGTCGTACCTAATATTGCCGCGAATAAAAAGGCTACAAAATCACCTGGAAAAGGCAAAATATGAGATTTTCAAACATACATAAAGATACATAATATACAGTGCCCGCCAAAAAGTCTCCACCATATGAGAATTTTTTTTATGCATTCAATTCAAAGACATTACTACAAATAGTACAGAGGCGTCGCTAAATTATTCGAAAAAAAATTCTTTGTTATAAAATCTGTTTAATCAATAATTTAATTATTTACTTTAAGCGCACTGACACAAAAAGAATCCAAATAAATTTTTTAAGCTTATTTATCAAGAAAAAATAACCAAAAAAAATGAGCGAGTCTGTTAGTACCTGCTCGACACTGATGTGTAAACATATCCTATATCGATATGCACAAATATTTGAGCAGCCCTCGTGAAATCACTGCGCATGGTTATGATGTCACAGCCGCATGCACATTTCCGTCCCCATCCGCTTGCACATTTCCGTCCCATTTCCCGAGATTTACCCCCACACCGCCGCGTAAGGTGTTTACACAACAAAAAGTATACTAAAATTTGTATTCAGCTCAGCGTCTAAAAATTCGCGAAATAACAAATTTAAATTGCCATTAAAATTTTTATTAAAATTTTCCCTTAAATTCAAAAATGCTAGGAGCACGAATGTATATGGCATTTAAAAATGTCAGGTTTAAGACTCACGTATCTAATAATGTATATTTTTTTAATTTGAGTTTTGTTTCCTACTTTTTAATGTTATATTTGTTGCAACAATAATGACTGTTTCGTTTCGCACCTTTATACACATCAAAAAGAATGCTAAAATATATATGTATTCAGCTCAGCTTCTAAAAATTGCTAAATGCAAATTTAAATTGCCATTAAAATTTGTATTAAAACATTTCCTTAAATTCAAAAATCCTGGTAGCACGAATGTATATGGCATTTAAAAATGTCAGGTTTAAAACTCACGTATTTAATAATGTATTTTTCTCTTAAATTCAAGAATGTTCGGAACACGAATGTATATGGCATTTAAAAATGTCAGGTTTAAAACTGACGTTTCTAATAATGTATTTTTTTTTAATTTGAGTTTTTTTTCCTTCTTTTTAATGTTATATTTGTTGCAACAATAATAACTGTTTCGTTTCGTAACTTTATACAATTCAAAAAGTATGATAAAATTTGTATTCAGCTCAGCCATTAAAAATTTGCGAAATGACAAATTTAAATTGGCATTAAAATTGTTATTAAAATTTTCCCCTAAATTCAAAAATGCTAGGAGCACGAATGTATATGGCAATTTAAAAATGTCAGGTTTAAAACTCATGTATCTAAGAATGTATTTTTTTTAATTTGAAATCAATCAATCAACAATCATATATTTAGTTCATTTCCTTTACAATATGTCCTACTTCGCAGGTATTAAAAGAAGAATATACATAAATCTTATGTTCCAAAGCGCCGGCTCCTTTGTTGGAGCAACGCAGAGCCACACAGCCCTATGCATAAACCATCCCTTTACGAGGGGGGTCGTTGTTATGACCCTTAATCCTACGTTTCGTAACCAGCCACACGACTAATATTCTTTGGGATTCAATCCCTTCAATAGCGCTTAAGTGTTTCCGCTATACATAGCTAGTTGACGGCTTCAGATTTCAGGTGGTTAAATATTGGAATGTTAGAATTGTGGAGAAAAGTTTAATTAAAAAACTCCACTTCAACTTACTTCACGTTTCTTTGGCTTTTCTCGCTCTTGCTTTCACTCCCCATTCACTCCCTCATTCATACCTTAACTATATACATTATATACATTTCGTGGGATTTGCCTTACTATGGCATCACTCTGGTGAGGGAGGAATTGCGTCAAGGAGCTGGGCATCGTAGTCCACGATTTGCTTGCAGGGTATAAGGAACACAGCACGCCATTGCGTACGTGGAATGACTAGAACTTGAGCCGGTCGGCCTGTTTTATACGAGACCTAGTGTCTAGCAGGTCCCGCCCACTGCGCGCTGTGGACGGAGTCTACTACATTACACTGTTTCAGGTGATCTTTCCTATTTCAGGCGTTACTTCTGAGCTCCTGCTACTCCTTTCTTTTTGGAGGAGCTGTAGCGTAAGAAAGGGTGGGTTTTATCCCCCGGGATAACAACATATATACATGATATATATACATATTTACAATTGACTTTTCGTTTTCAGGCGCTTTTCTTGTTTAGGGGGTCTAGGTTCCAGGTAAAACAGCGTTGCCCTGCCGTGTATTGGGCCATGGGGTGGCCGGTGCTCCGGGTCGAAACGTGAATCCGCTATATGTGCCGTTTCCGGCGAGCCACGTATCATTATGTCGTAGAACCTGCATGCTAGGTGGTCAATGTATTCGCGAACGTATTCAATGTCCGCCCAGCTATGCAGGTCCCGGATCCGGGTGTATATGCTCGCCGAAAATGCAGCTCTCAAGTGCCTATTTTGGATAGTCTGGACTGACTTTAAGTGCGTTTCGGCCACGGAGCACCATACCGGCGCCCCATATAGGAGCGTCGGCCTTGTTATCGCTTTATATAAGATTATCTTATTCCTGGGGCTGAGGACTGATCTATGCCTGACCAGCATTCCCAGTTTGTTAATTAGGGTCATATTCTTACTTTTAATATACGCGATATGGCTGTGGGACCTAAGCCCCCTATCGAGTACGATTCCTAGATACTTAATCCGATCCTTGGCCAGTATGTCGGTATCCAATATCCGCAGGGGTTGTACATCCCTTTGAGATCGTTTCCTTGTGAAAACGCCAAGTTCGGTTTTCCCGGCATTCAATTTTATCTTCCACCTCTCATAATAACGAAGGATCAGCTCCATGTGCCGACTCAAGTTATCAATGGCGGACTGCGCGTGAGGGGCACTTGAGTAGAGGATGGTATCGTCCGCATAAAAAGCCACAGACGAGTCCGGGTGGGAAGGAAAGTCGGCTATGTAGTAGCTGAAAAGCTGCGGAGATAGTATTGTTCCTTGCGGGACGCCGCATTCAATCGGCCTTAGTGAGAAGGTGGCATTGCCCACCTTCACCGAAAAGGAGTGTACGGCAAGATACGACCCGACGAGCGCTGCTAAGTAGAGAGGGTACTCGTATTCAATGAAGAGTTTATGCAGCAGACCGTCGTGCCACACCCTGTCGAACGCTCTCTCTATATCGAGGAGAAGCAGGGCTGTGCAATGCCGTTTGTTGAAACTGTCATATATTCCTTGCACGACCTTCGCAGCAAGCATACTCGTGCTATGCCCACTGCGAAAGCTGAACTGCTCCTTAGGGAGAATGCCCAGCCTCTCGGCTGCCCCGCTAAGCCTCGACAATAAGAGCTTTCGGTGACTTTACTCAATGTACTCAACAGCGATATGGGCCTATAAGACGTTATCAGGGACGGATCTTTCCCCGGCTTATGCAACAGCACTAGTCTCGCAGTCTTCCAGGGGGACGGGAAGTACTGCAAGCGAATTATGGCATTTACGATGTGCATTAACTATATAACGGCATTCCTGGGAAGGTTTTTCAGGAGCAGGTAAGGGATGCCAACAATTCCCGGAGCTTTGTTTTTCGGCAGGCGGCTCAAGACTTTGGTAATCTCGCTAGGAGTTACACTCAATTTTTGTAAAACTGACGTCGGTATCGGGTAAGCACGATTACTGAACAGATGGACTCGCTGCGTGATCTCCCTGTGCAATGGCACGGTATCAGGGGCCTGCCTGTGAATCTCTTCAAGGGAGTCCGCGAATACCTCCGCCTTCCCCTGGTCGTCCGGGATTTCACGTCCTCGATGCTTTAGCACCGGGTATTGAGGGGGAGCATTGCGGACTCGCCTTGCGAGCTTCCATAAGGAC
The DNA here is from genome assembly GCA_016904865.1 of Pissodes strobi. Classification (NCBI taxonomy): domain Eukaryota; kingdom Metazoa; phylum Arthropoda; class Insecta; order Coleoptera; family Curculionidae; genus Pissodes; species Pissodes strobi. The sequence continues at coordinate 1,075 of JAEQML010078959.1, read as the reverse complement.
CCATCCTCCGTGCCTAGTTCGTTCACGTAGCTCATCCATTTCGCACTTCTGTGCTCTCGTATAATCTGGTCAGTAATCGCGCTCACACGGCGCCTTTCGTTTACGTTCCTAGTTCTTTGCCGCCTACGTCGCAACCGATTCCGGAAATTAATGAGATTGTGGATTTCGCCAGGAAGAGTTTCCACGAATGGTTTCTTCCTGACTACCGGACAGATTGCGTCACGGGCGCGCTGGATGTTGGACGTTAACGTGTCAACTTCAGTCTCTAGCTTCTGGACAGTATCGATCTGCCGGGGGATGACCGTGGCCTCGTTTAACCTTTCTTCAGTATTTGTGTACGCGACAGTTGTCACGTAGGCTTCCGGCCGCCTGTCGATCCTTAGTGCCGGCAGACTTATACCGACTGGAAGGTGATCCGAGTTCAGGTCACTTATCACTTTCAGCGGATCAAGCCTAGTCATCCCTCGGGAGATCGCAATGTCCAGGTATGAGGGCCTGAAGTTTTCAGCAGAAGGGTAGGATATTGGGGCATTCGGGCGATGATATTGGATGTCCAGATTGTTTTCAATTATGGCGTGCAGGATTCTGCCTTTATGCTCGGTTCTGTTGTCACCGAAGCTGGGTCAGGTTAACTCTGCACCCCCCCCCCCCCCCCCCCCCCGGTAGGATTTATTTTGCCAAAATGCTAGCACAAATAAAGGACACCTAGCACAACCTAGCGCAAGCACACCCACAGTTTAGAACGAAAATGCTGTTAAACCTGCCCCCCCCCTGATTGGATTTATTTTGCCAAAATGCTAGCACAAATAAAAGGACCGTTAACCTGGTCCCCCGCATTGATTTTTTTCTTCAAAACGCTAGCACATGACTTTGAGATCTAGCACAATTTGTTTTAGAGCTAGCACACTCATATTAATAAGGATATCTTCTAATAATGTATATGGCGGGGCTAGGTTAACTTCACGCTGCCTCCCTTCACCTAATATTTTTCGTCAAATTGCTAGCACAGCAGGCTTAGACCTAGCATATGGTAGCACAACTATTTTGAGAGCTAGCACACCCCTACAGTTGAATA
>JAEQML010078958.1:0-12194 GCA_016904865.1 Pissodes strobi | reverse complement strand
TTTCCCCATTTTAAGTATCTGTTTCAAAGATGTTATGGGTGTAATTTTTTCTTAATTTTGTATGGTGCTATTTAATATTTTATAGTTATATGATAAGTATATAGAATGCTTAGATATTTATCTATTTGATCAAGGTAATTATGATATTCCGCGATGTGTCTTTTAAATATGCTTTTTACTTTTATTTATATATTTACTTTAGCATAGTTTTATTCTATTTGATTCCATGCAAGTGCATTTATATACAATTTTAAAACGTGTCAAATTTTTTACTTAATTTTAAGAATCTAAATTCTGTTGTATCAACAGATTTAAGTTACTTTGAGACGTGGCAACAAAAACATAATTTTAAAGTTGTACATTATTGAACAAATTAAGTGTTTTGTATATAGGTTAATCATAATCTAATAGGGAAACTTTAGGAACTAAGGTGATATCACCAGTGGCCGAATACTAGTCAACTCAACATTACATGTTTATAGTAGATCGAAAATTATTTGTCCGGTAAGAACATCACAGTAATAGCATGTAATCTTGAAATAACAAATACATTTGCGAAATATTGGAAGAGTGGTTTTGGAAGCGAACAACATTTCTCTGACGAGCATTTCGGCTATGGTATCGGTTGTAAAAAAATGACAACAGCACGTTGTGTTCCCAAGCGGTCACCCAACCAAGTACTAACCACGCCCGACATTGCTTAACTTTATTGATCGGACGAGAACTGGTATTTTCAACGTGCTATGGCCGTTGCCTATACATTTTACCATGTTCATAGAATAAAAATTAGGTTTAATAACAGAGTTTAAAATAATTAATAAATAATACTTTTGACGGTTCGTTTAATTTAAAATATGAAATGAAATGTTTATTAACGGATATACCATTTACAAAAATATATAATTTCAGACATGATAATATAATATAAACCAAAATTAATAACTAGATTAAAAAAAATAAAAATTTTTAGTCACTAACATTACAATTTCTGTTTAGCCTTATTCCTAAAACAATTTATCAATATTTATAGCATTGCCATACCCACACATTCTTCTTATTGGTCTATTCAAACCATAATTACTATTCTGATACTCCAGATAAAATACATCTTTACATCGAGTATCTCTCTGTGGAACCCTGAATGGAATTCTCTCAATGAGATGAGAACAGTCAATAATTCCATTAACAATCTTAAAGAGAAACACAATGTCTAATGTTTTGCGTCTATCTTCTAAAGAAGGTAAAGCAAGCAATCGTTGAATATCTGCATAAATGATTTCTTCAGATGGAATTTTAAGTTTATAGCCAATGAACCGCAAAAACTTTTTTTGAACCTTCTCTAAACTATCAATGTGACACTTATAAAACGGACACCATACACCACTTGCATATTCTAAAATAGACCTAACTAAAGAACAGTAAACATTTTTAAAACAGTTAATATCATTAAAATCACACAAAGTACGCTTTAAAAATCCAAGGAGCTTGAACGCTTTACTACATATATAGTCATAATGATATCTAAAACGTAACTCAGTGTCAAATATCACCCCTAAATCTCTAAAAGTATCTAATGATTCTAGTAAAGTATCGTTCAAGCTATAAGGATATAAAACTGGTCTCGTTGTTTTTTGAAAACGCATAATTTTACATTTATTCAAATTTAATAAGAGTCCATTCTCCAAACACCACCTTGACAAGTTATCGAGATCAATTTGCAACAAAGCACAGTCAGTGACATCCCTTATAGTTCTATAAACCTTTAAATCATCAGCATACAGTAATATTTTGCTGCTGCTCAAAAAATTTGGGATATCATTTATAAAACAATTAAAAAGTATTGGAGAAATATGCCCACCTTGAGGTACACCCGATTTAACAATGATCTCATCTGATAAAAAATTTTTAATTTTTACACTTTGCCTCCTGTCCGTAAGGTAACTCTCAAACCAAGAAGCAATGACCCATAGAATCCCAAAGACCCAAGTTTAGAAATTAGGATTCTCTGATCAACCCTATCGAATGCCCTGGAAAAATCAGTATAGATTACATCAACCTGAGATCTATCTCCAAAAGCATCCAACACAGATTCCTCCAGGACCATCAAATTCGAAGCTGTAGATCTACCAGACATGAATCCATGTTGTTCTGGATTAATTATATTTTTAAGAGGAAAGTATATTTTCTTTGAGACAAGAGATTCAAAAATTTTTGCAAAAATAGTTTGCGATAGTTTTCAATGGACATTCTTACTCCACTCTTAAAAATAAGGGCAACATATGCTTTCTTCCACTCCTCGGGGAACACACCAATTGACAAAGACAAATTAAAAATCCTAAACAGTACTGGAGACAAGACAAAACGACAGTTATAGATAAAATATGGTGAAATATTGTCAGGACCACTACTATGCCTAAGGTTTAAAGAATCCAATTTGGTAAATATATCAATTAAGCTAATATCACAGTTGTTCAGACTTAAATTATTAGTGCAAATTGAATTTGGCATTTTATCACAGCTGTTACTCACATAGGCTTAAGAGAAATATTCTTTAAAAATATTACTTATTTCTTTGGGATTCTCTGACTCAATGTCACCATATGTCATATTATTGGGTAAGTCATAATGTTTGTATTTACTATGTACATATCTCCAAAATTGTGTTGAGTTAGTCACTGAACTTTCTAGTTCTCTAACAGTGTCCCTACGACACTTTTCAGCCAGTAGCTTACATTCCTTCCTAATGTCTGAAAAAGTCTGATAATCCGCAGCATTGTATGACTGTTTGAACTCTCTATGAGCCTTCTTCTTCCGTAAAATTGCGTTCTTTAACTCAAAGGAGTATGACTCCGGAAACTTTTTATTCTTACATTTACGTTTTGGTACAAAGAATTCAATACAGTCATACAATATGTCATAAAAACATGTCAAAGATAAATTTATATCAGTGATTGCATTTAAAAATTCCCAACTTACATTGCCTAAAAATTCATTAATTAATATGCAATTTGCATTCTTAAAATCATAATAGTAATAGTCATAATTTAAAACCTCATTTAAAATACAATCACACTTTACATTAAACATTAATAACTGATGGTATACATCACATTTAACAAGTGGAACATCCACACAATGAACATTTACAAGATTGTTAGTAAAAATAAGATCTAAAAATCCCCCCATAACATTTGGTATGCAATTAATTTGGTACAAGTTATTAAAAGCACTGAAATTTGACATACATTCAACAGCATCTGACATTGCACCCACAGCTCTCGCACCAAACTCATCATTTTCCCAGTAAACATTCGGAAGGTTAAAATCTCCAGCTATATACACTAATGAAAAGTGATTATTCTGTAAAATTTCTTCAGTAGCTAAAACAAAATCCTCATAAATGGTAACAGGTGATGATGGAGGAATATAAACATTCACCAATAGGATTTTTGTGGAGGACAATGAAATTTTGACATAAACACTTTCAATATTTTTTGTTTTTGGCAAAATAATGGCTGATGAAAAATTTGTCTTCACGGCAATCAAAGAACCACCAAGGCGTGTTGCAGTGCTGGTATCTTTACATCTATCACATCTATATACATAAAAGTCAGATATACCAAGCTCATTATCATGAATACCATCATGCAGTGAAGTCTCAGCAAGTAATAAGACATCAAAATTACTTGCAATGACTGCTGCTGAAAAATCATTTAGTTTGGTCCGAAGACCACGTACATTTTGGTAATACATACTAATCTCCTGATGTTCTGATCTCTTCTCCAGAGTGCTGCTTGATTGTCGGCTTAATTTTGGTTTTCCGGAAATGTGGCACCATCAGAGTTAATGGGACGTTTTTTGAAATTAAAACGTCTGAAAGCAATTCCCTTTGGCCAAAAATCACATGCATTCACTGTATTATAATACTCAGCATTTACACCCACCTTAAATGAATGAGTATTACCCAATGTTTTTAACTGCTCAGCTACAATATCATTTGAAGAAATTTTCAATTTAAGTGCTAATAATATTTTTATCCACAGTTTGTGAAGATTTGCCAATATATAACCAAACTTTCCTGTTGGTGGCAGCTACAAATTCTGTATCTAGAGACGCAGATCCTTTTTTATATTGGGTGTGTGGTTGATTTATTTGGCTTTGCCCATGGCTTGTTTGTGGAGATTTACTTAGGTCTATGTACTTCTGAAGATGTGTAGTTGTAATTGCCTTTTGGGCATCTTGCTGGGTGATGCAGTTATTATGGTTATGATTTATTTTACTGCATTCTGGATCCAATGAGGCTAGTTGCAATTGATGTGGAGCTGGCTCACTTAACTCACTTGAAGTCTTTTTGGTAGCCAACAAACCCTCAGCAGGAGCTGACACTCTACTTGACGATTTTTCCTTGGCCAAAACGTCGATCTTCCTGTTGAAAGATTTTTCAAAACTCAAATTTCTTCTCCATAGATAGTTTTAACTCCTTTTTGATGTTGCTGAACATTTCATTGCATAAATCCTCAACAGATGATTTAATTTGATTTATCAATAAATCAGTTTCAAATGAAATGGGACTTATTGACTTCACAGGATTTTTTAACTGTGCTTATGCAATTTTCACAAGCAAACAAAAGAGTTCTTTTGCTTAGCCTAGTTACATGGGCTTCAGAGGTCGAAAATTTGGAGCAGGAGCCACAGTGTACATCACCACAAAAGTCACAAATCATCTTAAAGTTGATTTCTTCTGGTGTTAACTGTGTGTGGAAGAAAAGTCAATTGACGTACGACAACTACTAATCAGCTGCTTCTGGCGGGAAACCAGTGTCTTATGTTTTGGTTGTGTCATTGAAAAATCAATTAATTTATATTAAAAACTTCGGTTTTCGTTCTTCAATTCCTGAAGATCTAGAGAGATTAATTAACAGGTTTGACCACAAATTACACTATTATTCACTCAACAAAACTGTAAAATACTGCAATTTTTAACAGAGAAACTTGAACTAAACTTTGACGCGAACCGCGAGAGTTTGCTTTTTTATCGTCTAAGATCCGTTTAAAAGGATTTTAAATGGCAAAATTGTATAATAATACCGCCCTAGCGGCTAGAATCGGTTTACACATTTCCGTCCCATTTGCCGAGATTTACCCTCATACCGCCGCGTAAGATGTTTACACATCAAAAATTAAAACTGTCTGTTTTTCAGTTAAAATTAAAACCAACGTCTATCTAGCGCACAATAAAAGTTGTTTTTTCATTTGTAATATTGGTTTTATGAGAAGTCTTTAAACTAGATCAATAATATTTATTTATTTGGGTAAGGCTTCCAAAATTGCTTTTCGAATAATTTCTACATTTAAGCATATTGGTGTTTATGGAGTATTTTGGCATTCAATTTTTTAATCCGGTTATAGTAAAGCTCTATTCTCTACAAATTTCAATAATTATTAGCGAAGTAATAAGCATGCCATGAATTTTTCTTCCTGAAACATGAGTAGGGTTAAGCCATTTTTTGCCATCCTTTAATAATTAGAGATATACTCTCAGGTGTGAGATATGTGCCCATAAGTAATGATTGTATGGCAAAATACTCGTAAACATAGAAGAAATCTTAAACATATGAAAAATTATATAGAGTGTTCATTTGCGTTAAATGGCCACTCTGTATAAGATAAATTATTTTGATTTTAACCTTTTATGACTTAAGGACAGAAATATAGAAGTTTATTTATTTTCATAGAACTTATAGGTAGAGTTTTAGACACCATTTATTGTAAGATTGCAAATAGGCTTTTTGTTGCTTAAATAACAATTAATTTGAAATGTTACATCTAAACTAAGTATACTGCTTGGCAATAGGATGCTGGGTACTATTAACATGTACTTTAAGAGACGAACAAGGTTTATTTCGCCTAGGAAAGAAATTGTTCCGTTAGACTGAGGATTAAACATGGGTGTCATGGTTAACTGCACAGCCAGAACTGCGCAGCATACTGCATGCCCTAATTTCACCAGTATTTATTATGTATATTAAATATTTAAGTCCGTATGTCCCCATATTTATCAGCTGTCCGTTAAAATTCGTCGTTCATTCAGTTTAATTTAGGTCTGCAATCGGTGCCCTATATCATAATAGAATGAATTGAGTTATGAGTGATAATTGTTTGAAATAAAAAAATAGACTCGATTATTAGCGATTTAGATATTAAGAGTAGACAATCTCATATAACTTGTTATGTGTTACAATATTAATTTCTTATAATATTTGCAGTTGATAGCTATCTTGAAATATACTAATAACGAAGTAGGTCATTGTTCAAATAAAGGCCGGTCTTTTAATTGGCTGCTAAGGTTACATTTTGTTCTGTGAGTTTATCAAACTATTTTTACCTTGAAATTGATTGCCTTGGGCTCCACAAATGATTACGCTTATTTTGAATTGGTATAGAGCCTCTTCGGCTCTGGCTCCAGGATGTAAACTGCACAAGTGCTAGTTTAGTGACCCTAAGGAATTACCTACGTCTACGTTTCGATAGGCAAGTCTGTTATCGTTATCAAGAATTAAAGAAACTAAAAATGAAAATGGTTAGCAAATACAATAAAACAGTAAAAAGCTCTTGCAGATTGTCAATCTTTGAACTGACTTTGACAAGATGACAATTATAATGCCATATGTGATATTTAGGTGTTATTTGGTAAATTAATTTGTTTTTGAAGTTTTATATATCTATCATTTGGTGTTATTCGCTTAGGAAGAATTTAATGATTTTTGTTGAAAGGATTAGTTAATTTTTAAGTGTCCCTTATCAACTTCAGTTTTTAGCAAAGGTAACCAAGTGCTATTAAAACTAACAGAAGTTGAAGCAACACATTCATCTTTATTCAATAAAATTAAAGCACTTTCTTTAATTTTACGTTTTTTAGATGAAGGTTCTTTTGCTAAAATACTTGAAGCGTTCCATTGTATTCTGTGATTGTTATCAAATGCATGTTGACAAATATGTGATTTGTGGAATTGTGCATTTCCAATATAAGTTTGATGTTCTTTTATACGTTTTGATAATGGTCTACAGGTCTCACCTATATAAAATTTATTGCATTCACATGGTATTTTATAGATAACATTTTTAGTAGTTTCATTTTCATTAAGTGGTTTTGTTTTTGTTAGTTTGGATCTAAGGGTGTGTTTTGTTTTGAAAATGGTACGAATGTTAAATTTATTACCTATTCGTTTTATTTTGTCTGATAAACCAGGGATATAAGGAATAAAGAGGTTCGTAATAGGTCTTTTTCGATTTTGTCTGATATTTGGTGGTTCAAATTCTATAAAGCATTTTTGAATGAAATCAACAGAATAGTTATTATTAATCAAAACATTGTTCAAAAATTCTTTTTCTGTGTTGAAATTTTGATTATTACAAATTATTTTCATTCGATCATATAGACTTTTTACGACCCCCTTTTTGACCATTATTGGGTGATTTGAATTAAAATTTTAATATTTGTTTGTATGTGTAGGTTTTCTATATATTTTTGTTTGGAAACTATTGCATTTTGAAAACAGTTTAACTTTTTTATACAAATGCAAAAACAATATCTTGATTCCTAAAGGTTTAAGACTTAAAGCACCATACAACAACCAAAAAACCATAAAAATCTTATAAAGAGCAAGTAATGCTCTGTTACGAGAAAGATTGCAGTTTCATAGATTTAATAAATATAAAATTCAAATGGAAATTAATAATTTAAAACTAAACTTGCAAAACTAAATTTTACCTATAGATGTCATTCAAATTTGTAACTGTGTTCGTAATAGTTATTTAATAAATTTTGATAAACAAAAACGTATTCATATAAATAAATTTAATAATCTCATTCAAGAAAAATTAAACAAAGAAATTTCTATTGCCAAAAATAACGACTTTATTGAAAAAACTGTAATCAATTTGTCTGATAAGAGTATTATCCGATGTTGATAAACTTGTTCTTTCTAAAGGTTTAAATTAATCAGTTACACCTAAAATCGTTCCTAAGTTTGTTATCGAGAGAGACTTTAATGCCGTTCCGATACAGTCTCTATTGTCACTGATGATGCGTGACAACAAATTCTTGCGATAAAATAATTTTGTGAACCGTATTACATTTTGGTCCATAGGTTGTATTAGCGGGGTTACATTGGGTGGCATGTACATCACGAAAAATGAACCATCAGCATTTTTTAACTCTTCTACCGGTGGGTGGCTTGGCGTTTTGTCCAAAAGTACTGCTTTGACTGGCAGGTTTTGGTCTATTAAGAATTGTTGAACCTGAAATAATTTTATTACAAACTGCAAAACCAAAAACAAGCAATGACAAAACAGTAAATTAAAGAATTTTATCGAGTAATTTACCTCTGGAATGAACATCTTGTATAAACCATTCCTTAAAAATGGGCCCTGTCATCCAAGCTGATTTAGAATTTCGATAATGAACTGAGCAATTGAAGTTACGAAATGCTCGTGGATTTCTAGCTTTTCCAATGACTAGTGGCTTCAGCTGATGATTACCTGCTGCATTTTTACACGCTAGGAAGGTAACTCTTTGCTTTTCTCTTTTTCTTCCTGGTGCCATCTTCTCCCCAGGGCCTACATATGTCCTTTCAGGAAGGAGTTTCCAATATAGAGAAGATTCATCCGCATTATAAATCTGCTGCTTCAACAGCTATTTTTTGCAACAATGTTTTTTTTTTAAATGGATTGACCAACTCAGTTTTAGATGACAGTTTTTCCCCCCAGATTGTTAAATATCGAATTCCATAACGTTTTTATATCTGTGCAACCATCCGCTACTTGCATTAAAAGACAGAGTTTCTTTATATTAGCCATGTAAATTCTTAGTTTTTTCTTGAATCGTTATACCGGTGCTAGGAATATGCTTTTCTCTTTGCTTTAAAAACCATTTGTATAAAGCCTTTTCCATTCTAGGGCATTTCGGCTTTCTTGGAGTTTTAATTTTTCCTGGTCCTGCAAACGTGCTGCTGATTTTCTTCATAATATTCGCTTTTCTATTTCGAATTGCACTTATAGTAGACTCAGCCACACCGTATTTTTTTGCTAAAGCTGTCACTCCAACGCCTTTTTGTAACTGTTCGACTATTTCAGCTTTTTCACTAAGTTTTAAATGAATTCTCACCATATTTGCGCTCACTTAACAGCAGCAATATCGTATAGTTCTTGCTATAATATATGACTAATGCCAAATATCCAACAGAAAACGAAATGTAAACGTTATAATAACGGTTTCTTGTTTTGACTTGTCAAAATAATTAGGTTCACTATTCGGAGCGGCGGCGGTTCATTGTATAGAATACATAATGCAAATATTTTTGTGTTCACTATTTGGAGTAGTTCATTATAGGCCGTGTTCACTATACTGAGATTCTACTGTAATATGTAATAATCAAAATTTCAACACAGAAAAAGAATTTTTGAACAATGTTTTGATTAATAATAACTATCCTATTGATTTCATTCAAAAATGCTTTATAGCATTTGAACAACCAAATATCAGACAAAATCAAAATAGACCTATTACGAACCTCTTTTTCCTTATATTCCTGGTTTATCAGACAAAATAAAACGAATAGGTAATAAATTTAACATTCGTACCATTTTCAAAACAGAAAACACCCTTAGATCCAAACTAACAAAAACAAAACCACTTAATGAAAATGAAACTACTAAAAATGTTATCTATAAAATACCATGTGAATGTAATAAATTTTATATAGGTGAGACCTGTAGATCATTATCAAAACGTATAAAAGAATACCAAACTTATATTGGAAATGCGCAATTCCACAAATCACATATTTGTCAACATGCATTTAATAACAATCACAGAATACAATGGAACGCTTCAAGTATTTTAGCAAAGGAACCTTCATCTAAAAAACGTAAAGAAAGTGCTTTAATTTTATTGATTAAAGATGAATGTGTTGCTTCAACTTATGTTAGTTTTAATAGCACTTGGTTACTTTTGCTAAAAATTGAAGTTGACAAGAGACACTTAAAAATTAACTAATCCTTTCAACAAAAATCATTAAATTCTTCCTAAGCGAATAACACCAAATTATAGATATAGATTATAGATATATAAAACTTCAAAAACAAATTAATAACACCTAAAAATCACACTAAAGACAAGTTACCAGTAATTAAATATGGCATTATAATTGTCATCTTGTCAAAGTCAGTTCAGAATCTGCAAGAGCTTTTTACTGTTTTATTGTATTTGCTAACCATTTTCATTTTTAGTTTCTTTAATTCTTGATAACGATAGCAGACTTGCCTATCGAAACTTAGACGTAGGTAATTCCGACACGAAGGCTAAGGTATACAATTTTAGGAGTCACCCGCGTATTTTATTTAGATACGACAACGGCACGGGTCTCTCAAATTTTATTCTTAACATGTAATAGCAGTCTTATTCGGGTTTCGAAATAGCGGGTCTAGAACACACAAAGCCAGCTAATCAAATAAATAAAATAATAAATAAAAATCCATTTATTGCATATAAAACATATTACATACAAAAGGTGGAAATTACCGGCAACGTATTTTCATAACCACCATACATACTTAACTACAAGCGTAACTACAATAAACAAACAATAGAGATTTGAGGTAAACTTAAACATCATATTACAAATTCAATAGGGTTGCAGATATATAATCTTTACAGATTTTTTAAAAATAAACATGACTAAATACCTTTAGATAGTCTGGCAAAATATTATAAACATGAGCTGCAAGATAGTAAAAAGAGTTTTTAAAAAATTCAGTTCTGTGTTGTGGTATACACATTGCCCTCCTATTGCGAAGATTTACATCATGTGTATTCCCACGTTCGACAAGACACTCGGATAGATAAGATGGAATTCCAGTGGTTACAATTTTATGCACCAAGCAGCTCATATGTACAAATCTTCTGACTCATGTTAAGACCATAAACATCTACTATGTGATTGCTCACATGATCTCTACGAGACAATTTTTTGACATATCTTACACAAGAGTTTTGAATTTTCTGCACGCCATACTTATTAAAGGCAGTCAGGAATGGGCCATATACTACATCCAGATAAGTAGGTATGGAAAGAACCAGTCAGTTTGTTAAAATTTTTTTGATATCATGGTTTAATATATTTTTATATTCATAAAGTGACTAGAGTATAAAATGACTTCTTACACACATGATTAACATGGCTATTGAAACTCAATGATTCATCCATATATAAACCCAAGTTTTTTACTTCATTTGTCCAAGCAATTCTTGAATTATTTAAAACAATGTTAAAGCTTTCTGTGTTAATTTTATTCCTTGAAAAAAGGATTGCTTGGGTTTTAATAGGATTTATGAAAAGAGATTTATTTGTAGCCCGTGTAGATATGCCACAGAGATCAGAATTTATATTCGCCACTGCCCCTTGCAGATTACTTACTGATGTTGGCAGGTATATTTGAAGGTCATCTGCATATAGATGGTATTTGCAATATTTAATATTTTTAACAATATCTGTTATAAAAATGCTAAACAGCAAAGGGCCAAGAATAGAACCCTGCGGCACTCCACTAGACACAACCCTCCACTCAGAAATACTCATTCGATCAGCCAACCTCACTGCCTGGTATCTATCCTTAAGATAGTTAGAAAACCATTCCCCAGTTTCAATACAGTAATATCTGAGCTTACTGACTAAAAGTTCAATGTTCAGGCAATCAAAAGCCTTCGTCATGTCAATCAGAACAGCTGGACAACAGTTACCTTCGTCAAATGACTTGGAAATATCACTAGTGATTTTCAACAAAGCTGTTGTGCAACTGAAATTAGCCCTAAATCCTGACTGACATGCAGGCAGCAATGACTTATGTATTCGACTACCTGTTTTTTACAATTTTTTCAAGAAGCTTGGAGGTAGTGGGCAGCACACTAATGGGTATCAAACCACCCACCGAGGAAGGGTTTCGAACTTTGGGAACTGGAGTTATGAGAGCCATTTTCCAAACAGATGGAAATTTACCATACTGAAGGGAGTAATTTATGATATTTAAGAGTGGTCCAATGCAATGAGGAAAACAATACTTTATCATGTGTATAGAGATACCATCTACTCCAACAGCACCACTTGTTATTACTTGTAAGCAAGAAATTATATCAC
>JAEQML010078957.1:0-12194 GCA_016904865.1 Pissodes strobi | reverse complement strand
TAACGGGAAAATATGTACCTATGTAAAACAATTTTAATAAAATTTGGGAAAACATTACATTAATCAAATATCTACATTCATTAGCCTAAACTTGGTAAAAATCTTACGATAAAGGTTAAGTTCCGCTGACCGTGAATCCATATCAATGATTATACTTCCGCCCCTAATCACGTCACCTACTGAGGACCTTGTTGCAGCTACCATTTCGTCTTGAATCTCAATATTGGGAGCCGGTGGTACGGTGAAAGGCCTTGGTACAACACCGTCCTGGTTATTGCCCGCTACTACGGACAGTTCTGAAGATGCGCCGGTTGTCCTCTGAGCTGCATCCAAACCAGCAGGCACTCCGACTCGCCTAGGCGAGCCAGAGCTCGACATCTCGGCAAATTCTGTAACAGGTCCTAGACCAGCAGTAGACAGTTTCAAACAAGCCATTACCGATTATTATTTTTATTTAATACATGTGTACATATTCAAATACACACATATATATATATACATATGCGTATACGCATGCGTAAATCTTCACTCCGAGCACGCTTACAATTTTTACAATTTTCTTTTCAAGTAGATAAATGTTCCAGGTCAGATGTATATGTTTCAAAAATTAGAATAACAACGTGTCAAATCAACTAGACAACTAAACTACCCTCAGCTAATCCAGACTCACCAAAACTAACCCAAACTGATCAAACACTAACCTCAAACTAACCAACCCAAACTAACCAAACATTACTGCAACTACTACCCCAAACTGATCTACACTAACCCAGACTAGCCCAATCTAATCAAGACTAATCAAAACTCACCCGGAGTAATCCTAAATAATCAAAGTCAATAAACAAGCGCGCTACGATCGTGAGCAACCCACCGATCTCCATATATGGATAAGCACAAAGCGATCCAAATACTGATTCATGCGCCTACAGATGTAAACAAAATAAGGTAGTTCTGAGACTGCGCAGTTTCAATTAGCAGGTTATCGATCGATTCCACGTGCTTCATCACCGCATGGCCGCGAATAAGGGACAGGTCCGGATTTTAAGAAGTTGGAAAATATTTTTGCCGTTGTATATATTATCAAAAATTTAAAAGCAAGTTGATAGATGATATATTTAACACAAAACTTGCAAGCCATTGGTTTTTAAAAGAAATAGAATAGAACAACTGATAAAATATACAACTTTTGCTATTTTTTCCGAATCTTGCTTTGTTTTGGAGACAAAAAAAAAATAAAAACTATTTCTTTCCTCGTCCCTGTGCGATACAAAAACCAATTAAAAAAATTAAAAATATGACAGTAAGTATATAATTATGTTTAAGGAATAAACCATTGATAGGTATGCAAAAAAAAATACTACCAAATATTTTGGTACCTACCTAATTTTTACATTCTGTATGTGTGGCATACATTTTTTTTGTTAAAAATATTAACTAGTTTGCCCAAAATGATTTTATCACCAAGAAAATTTGAATGATTTATACTGTAAAATCTGGTGTAACACAGGCGCAGCACTGAAACTTGTAAATTTTCAAATATATGTATTTTAAAAAATCATCCCTTTGATTCAAAAATATTAAAAAATGGAAGCACCTCCTAATAAAACCCTTTTTATATGCGTTTGCCTTAAATTTTACTTTCTCTTTAAGTTAGTCTTGAATAGGTACTACTTTTAAAAGAGATTTGTAATGTTAAAGTATTTTGCATTCACACATTACATACCACAATCTGTAGGCAAGAAATACACCTTTTTTAGTTTTTTAAAATATGAATTTTTGTTGCATTGAATAGCTAAAATAACTTTGGGGCAAAGAAAGGTTTATTAAAACAAAACATCATGATATAAACGTTTTATTTACATTAGGTAGTAGTAGTAGTCTATTTGGAAAAAGCCAATAATACAAAATATGTAGGTAGTATGTACCAAGATACAAAATTCTTAAGACTATACACATGTCTAAATGCTCATGAAAACCTTAAAACATTTAAGGGTAATTAGGAAGTTTCCTGAGAAATTAAACTGATTATTTTTTATTACAACAGTGAAAAAAAATCGATAAGTATTTTTTTATTTCCACTAAATATGAATATTACGAGAGCTATGCCAGTTTTTAGTTTTGTATATATAGATATACTATGCATGGTGTGACGTAATACTTCATGTGTATTGTGACGTCATAAGCACATTTTAAGGAGTATCTGCCTCATTTTTCGCCTTATGAAAAAAAGAAAAAACACGTGTACACTTATTTTTCATGGGCTATCGAAATATTGATGAAACTTCCTCATTGTTCCGTGTACCTGTTTCTGCTATTTTAATAGATTTTTTAAAAATATTTTACAGTCTGTTCTATAGGTTCAATATAGAAATAATCCGTGGGGGAAGCTTTAACCTTTTTTCCAATTTTTACTCTCGTCTTTTATTTTTTCTTTACCTTTACAAATAGAAAAGACATACAAATTGTACTTTACGTCACTCACTACACTTTTCTGTCCTAAATTTTTAAAAGAAGGGGGTAAATATTGGAAAAAAAATTAAAGCTTCCCCCACGTATCATTTCTATATTATTGAACCCATATGTGGTATGTAAAACAATTTTTAAAAGTCTTTTAAAATAGCAGAAACAAGTATGGGGAACAATTACCCATTTAAGGATCTAAAAAAACTGTTTAGAGCATCAAAGCTCCTCAACAAAGTAAATTAAAATCCATCCTACCTATAAGAAGATAAAAGATTCTTATAGTTACAAAATGATTAAACTGAATAAACTCACTGCTATTTATGCATCGTGACAGTAAATAAACCCTTTTTAAGATATTATTCCCATATTTTGTATGTAATGCTGCAGTTATCCTTAAAAGAAAATGATACTTACTTAAAATAAGAAATCCCTGATATTCTACCCTTATTTTGGCAACACCAAATCAAACACCGTTGAGTATTTTTTATGACCTTGGCAGTTGACGCCATTGTCTTTTAAGGTCTTTTGTCTTTAAATCCTATTCCTAACGTCTACACCAACTTATACGCTAACAAAATACACTAATAACGAACTATTATAATAATAAACTAAACTAGATGTCCAGGAGTAAATAGTTATTTTCAACGAAAACGATAATATAAACCACTCAGACGCACGTACGTACTTCAATAAGTGAACGAAACGAAACGCCGAAACCCATTACGGCAAACACAGAAAAAAGAATTATTTCAAGCGCAAGCAACAAGCACCTTCAGAGAAATTTGATAATATTTTTGATTACCGAACTGTAAAAGCTTTATGAGCTTTTATTTATTTATTTATTCATTTATTCATTCAATTCCTTCATACAAAAATTTCAAAAGAAACATAGTATGCGTCATAAGTGTATACTGTATAAAAAAACCTATTCTAACATATAAAATAAAACGTAAAACAACTAGACAATAATGTAAATAACAAACACACCATGTTTACTAATTAAAATGCACTTTGTTTAGGTTAGGTTACCCTACCTTAAGTCGAGATTAAAAAAATCTGAGTGTGTATATACCGGATTTTGAATTAAAATTTCTTTTATTGTTTGCTTAAATTTTATAGTATTATTTATTGATTTTATCCGTTCTGGGAGCTTATTAAAAACTTTTACAATCATATAGGTAGGACTTCCCTGAAAAAGTGCAGTAGAGTGTCTGGCCATACTGAGGTTATGGTTAAACCTTGTTTGCATTCCCGAATTAATTTGAGAATTTTTTGCGAAATAATGTTGGTTGCTTTTATAAAAGGTGAGCAGTTTATAAAAATACAAAGAGTACAAGGTCATGATTCTATATTTCTTGAACAAGGGAGCTGCATGTTCCATTACATCTGCACCATCCAAATAACGCATCATGCGCTTCTGGAGAACAAGGATCCTGTTTATTTCCGATAAGGCACCCCACATTTGTATACCGTAGGACAATTTGCTCTGTATGCACGCATGAATATATCTTAGAACCATACTTTTATCAACTTGTCTACAAAGATTATTTACGACAAAACACCCTGTTGCCAAACTTTTAGCAAGCTTGTCAATGTGTAGATGGCAAGCTAAGTTGTCTTCTATGTTTAAACCTAAAAATTTAGTGTTTTCTTCGATTCTTATCGATTTATGATCAGTTTTTATTAGCGCACTTTGTGGTAGTTTATTACTATGTTTATTTATTTTGAACTGCATGGCTACAGACTTTCCCGCGTTAAGCAAAAGCCCATTTTGTATGCACCAGTCTGAAAAGTTTTTAGAGATTATATTTCCATTCTCAATGGCATTACAGTATTCTTTGTTTATAATTATAATTGATGTGTCGTCTGCAAATTGACAGACGTGTATATCTGATGTTAAACCTAGATGATTTGACAGGTCATTACTAAATATTAAAAAAAGTAGAGGTGAGAGTATGTCACCTTGGGGGACTCCATATTTTGTATTTAAGCTGTCCGATTTGTGGGGATAATTTACATAATCGCCCTTTAAGTTGTTTATTTGAACGAACTGTTGTCTGTCAGAAATGTATGATATTAACCATGTTAAGGGGGGACCATAGATTCCATTTGCTTTAAGTTTAGATTCGAGTATCCGACCGTCTATCACATCGAACGCTTTACTTAAGTCATAAAAAATCCCTATTGTATAAAACCCCTGGTCCAGACTTCTGCTTACAAAGTTTAGTGCCTCGAAAAGAGCTGTTTCGGTAGATTTCCGCTCAAGAAATCCATGTTGAGACTTAGAAAATAATTCATGTTTTTTAAAATATGCAATAAGTTTATCGTAAAATATTTTTTCAAAAATTTTTGAAAATACTGAAAGATTTGAAACTGGGCGATAATCTCCTGACGGCTACCCTTTTTAAATATCGGTGTGATCTTACTTACTTTAAGTTTTTGTGGGAAAACTCCATTAACAAAAGATGTGTTTATTATATTTTCTAAAGGAAATGATATGGCATCGGCAACATCTCGGATCAAAAAACACGGGATTCCGTCCGATCCTGCTGATCGTTTTTTGGTTACCTTATGAATCACTTTAAGTATTTCATTCTGCGAGGTTGGCGTCAAAAAAAAGGTTTTATTTGTATACTGATTTGACGATCTATTTTCGTTATTTTGTTTATTTTTAATACCTTCTACGATATTATTTACCGAGGACAAGAAATATGTATTAAATTTATCGCATACATTTTTGTTGTTGTCGAGATTCGATTTTACTAGGTCAGCTGGCGATTGGAAAGTGTTTCTTTTTCCTATATTTGCGTTTAAGATTGACCATGCCGTTTTGTTTATATTATCGGACTTTTCAAGAAGCTGGTTATTGAACTTTATCTTAGCTTGACTAATAGTTTTTTTGTAGTGTTTATTTG
Organism: Pissodes strobi; assembly: GCA_016904865.1. Taxonomy (NCBI): domain Eukaryota; kingdom Metazoa; phylum Arthropoda; class Insecta; order Coleoptera; family Curculionidae; genus Pissodes; species Pissodes strobi. Next base: position 6,816 of record JAEQML010078957.1, on the reverse strand, counting down.
CGTTCTTGTACTCTAATGAAATGGTTGGATCTTTTATTACTGAGGATAAATAATGCAGATTTTTCACTCTTTCTGAGAGCCATTTAATCTCATCAGTTATCCAATTTTTTTGCTTTGATGTTTTTTTAACATCGTTAATTTTTTCTGGAAATGACAATTGGAAACAGTAATCAAATATTAAGAAAAATCTATCAAATTTTGAGTTTACACTGTTTTCTTGTAAAACCGTATTCCAATTTTCATATTTTAAAAAGTTATAGAAAGTTTTTATATTTTCTTTTGAGAAAATACGCTTCTTGATCTTTAAACCTGCATTACATAAAAATTTTTTGTTTTTTATTTCTAGAAACAGTGCCGCGTGATCAGAAAGGCCGTTCTCCAGAAACGCATGAGTATCGGTGCAGTTTGTATATATATTATCCAACAACGTCCCAGATGATGGTCTAGTTGGTTTGCTATTTGTTGGGTTTAAATTGAAAGAATTCATAATATCGTCCAAAAGACTTTTCTCTGATGAGGGTTTCAATAAATTAATGTTAAAATCTCCACCCACAAATAAAATGTCAGCTCGTTTTTGAGCTAGTTTAATGAGCTTTTCTAAATTGGTAAAAAACAAATTAAGGTTAATTGAAATATTTTTTGGAGAACGGTATATTGACAAATAAACAGCATCCCTATTACCCACCTTAAATTGACATGCCGTGTACTCAAAGATCTGCTCAATACTTTCTACATTAAAATTTATTAGTTTTGCTCCTGCGTCTGGTTTTGCAAACAAGGCAACTCCGCCCGCCTGCAGCTGGGACCTACAATAAAAATTACACAAATAGTAGTTTTCAAATATAAATGATTTTATTTCACTGTCTGTACACCAATGTTCACTAATGCTCACTATCGCCGGCTTATATTTACTGAGAAGAACGTCTATATCTAGTATTTTGTTTCTTATACTCTGAGCGTTGATTTGACAAATAATTAAATCTTCTGTTTTGGGTTGTTCTTGGCCCTCGAAAAAACTTAAATTCGTTGAGTATTATTCCTTTGTCCCATGCAGCACTCTTCAAAATTTCGTCCTGTAGGTCTGATTTTACACCAATCCTAAATGCACTGTTTGTACCTCTTGTTTCAAGTTTATGACACTTAAAGTCTGTATTTGGCCAGTGTGTTGTCAGGAATTTCATAACAGATTGTATGTTGACATCTCCCGATATGTTACCAGCATATATCCATGAATAACTTGGTCCTGCTTTCAGTTCAACAATCGTACCAGCGTCGGTGTCATCTACTGGGTTTTGCTGTTGAGATAGCGTGGGGTTCGGCGTCCTTTGCAGTATCGAATTATTTTGACTTTGAATGGTGGCACTCGCTGTATTATTCGAGATTGTTTTTGGTTTTGTTTGTGATCGGTTAGGCGGTGGGGAATCCTGACGTTTGCTAATGCGCTGTGGCTGCGCTTGTGCATTGAGAGAAACCGTAGATTGAGAAATGTTGCTGTGATCATTTCTGTCCTTGGTTAGAGTAGTATCGTCCTTGTTTTGCACTGTTTTCCGGGTATTAGTAGCATCCTTCTTCAAATTTATACTTGAAATTGGCGCTTTTGGCGTGTCAACGGTACGCTGATCAATGCCACACTGTAGGGTGGGGCTTGTCCCGTCGGTAACGTAGACAACTTTAAAATTATCTCATTTTGAACTTTAATTTGATTTTGCAAAAAAATTATATTATCTTGCATCACTGCTATAATAATTTCTTTTTCTTTAATTACCTGCCTTAGGTGCGGAGTCTTAATTTCTGCGTCGTCCGTGTTCTCAATCGCACTGTTAAAGGTACTATCTTCCAGTTTATCACCATCAAAGTCCGCCATGTTTAACACGTCCGTCTCGTCATTTAGACTGATCGATTTACTACGTTCCACAATTTTTACACTTTGCGCCATTTACGGGCATTATGTGGCATTTTTTACATTTTTTATTTGGGAGCTCTGAATCGACTTGCACACCGGCCGCCATCTTTTATTTCTTAGCTGATTTCGTTCTGTCGCTTCTCGGTGTTTGTGCGCATGAGTAAAATTATCCTATTTTCAGTTCTGTCCGACGCAGAACCCGGTTTTTTTCCCCATGATTGGTACGATTTTTCGACGCATGCAGACGGTTTGTGCTTATCCATATATGGAGATCGGTGGAGCAACCCCGCCTCACACAAAACCAAAATTAACTGAAACTGACAAAACAAACGCACTGCGCGCGGTATTTTCTTAACTAATCCAAATGAACCAAAAAAAGGCGCATTTGTCTCTCTTACTTTCATCGTCAAGAAACGGACGTTTTGCATAACTCAAACTAAGGAATTATTATTATTATTTATTTTTAATTCGACACGAACCCTTAATTTAAAATAAACCAAAAACCATGTGCACTTCATGACAACTGTGGATCATCAAAAACGACACGGGATTGTAGCCCTACAATTCAAAAAAACAAACAACAGGAGTTTATTGCAAAAATCGACAGCAGAGTCGCCAAATCATGTGGATATAAATTTGGTATAAAATCAGTCCTGCTGCCTAAATTTTAGCTTGGTTCCCTGTTCCCTTATCACTTTTCGCAACACAATCCTTCGCTCGTAGTTTAGACATAGATAATATCCGTTAACAATCAATTATAGTAGGTATAACTACATGCTGATTTAATACATCTGGGTGTAAACGCAGCCCAAATATGCAATATAATATTTTACTAATATCAGTAGTTGTGGGTCATATCAAAACTGGCAATCTCCCATTTTGTATAAATTTGGCAATCGGCGAAAAATTGTTTTCATATACGAAATATCGTATTTCTAAAATTTGTGTTTGTAGTTGTTGAGAAAATATGTTTGTCAGCATGTATTTAAGTTGATTTTTTCATAGGTTGCAATGCATAATAGTAATTTTAGATTTAAATTTGGAGATTGCCAACTTTGATATGAATGCTTGGATATTGCTGATTTTGCTGCGGTAGCACATGAAGATTGTCGAGTTTGCTACAGAGAATGCCAGTATTTCATTGTTAGAGAATTAAACAAAAAACGTTTTTAATGTTTTTATTGATTGAGCAACGTTACAAAAATACAAAAGTTTAACATATTCCTCAATATTGAAAGACTTTTTTTTAGGACTTATTATATTAATTAACTAAAACTTATATGACGAATTCGGGAAATTCTTTCAATTGGTCCACATAGACCTTTACCTTCGGTTTCTAAACCCACGTTACTCTATTAAAAAAATTGTTTGAAATAAAGTAACTCCTCATTGGCGGGTGTCAAGTGTCACGCGCTCCGACTCTCCGGCTGCTATTGGCTGAAATGGATATTGTCTACTTTGCTCTGAATAGTATGGTGGAGATTGTTAACTTAGCAGTGGACGTCAGTTTTCAAACTCCCTTTTATGCGGGATATTGTTAGTTTTGCTACAAATAGAGTTTTTGATATGATAAAGAACCATCCGGAGGCAAAGGCTGCTAAGAATCTCATTTTTTGCCAAAAGTGGAGATTGTCACTTTTGATATGACACACCTCAGTTATGCATGTTCTATATAAACGCACTTAAAATGTCAAAACATTCCAGCAAAAGTATTATCAGTTACGTGGTAGTAACCACATACAAAATAGATTTCTGTACTCGATAGTACCTTTTAATAAAAGTATGGTACTATCGAGGTACAGAAATCGAATTTGTATATAAAACAATCCGGATCTGAATAAGTGCGATCTGTGAATTTTATATCCAAAATACTTAATAAGCCATATTTTCACATTTTAAAAAGATGTGAATAGCTTAAATAGAATGCTGCTATCCATACTGGTATTACTTTTCAATTGCTTTTACAAATTAAAATCATATATTACTTTTATACCTGGGCAAATAATATATCGAAACATTTTAGGCCCAAAAAGAAAAACTAAAATACCATGTTTACACTTCAAAGTATCGAATTGGGTGTCAGCATGGCATATATTTCTCTTTTTAACATTACATTAAATAAATCACATCCCTAGCAATTTACTACTCTAAAAACTGCTGTTTAGCCGGGCGGTTTTACTTCAGCGCCAGTGGCCAGCAGCTAGCTGCACCCGTATGGGGTTGTATGCCCATAGGGGGTTGATCTTAACCTAACTTAACTACTAGGAGGTGTGATTCTGCTAGATGTACTGTACTTTATATGGGAAGCCCCTTCAAAGTCCTGGCGAGTAGGATTAGCAAAAAGCTTATTGTTATGAGTGCATGCTGAAAGAATTGTTGGTACCCGTAATTACTACAGGGAAACCGAAACAAAAACCCTGCTTAGATGCTCTCATGGAGCTGGACGTCATAAGATAAAATGAACATTTACACTATAGAACATAGATTCTTAAAACAAAAGGTATACTAAGGTAAACGATAGAGAATCACCACTGTGATTCTGTTTAAGTAAGCTGTAATGGCAATTAGGGTACGCCGGACGAGCCGCGCGGTACCAGCTGCGGAAACACGTATGCTTCGGTGGCTAGAAATCATGTGCGTTGAGTTTGTATGGTTTACATTTTTATAGGCGGACTAGGTCCCTTAACAGGCCCCGCCCACCGTGTCCGAACACAGTGGTTGGTTAGGCCGCAAGCAGAACGTACATGTTACCTGAAAGGTCATGAGTTTCTGCTCTCCTGATACATGAGATTTATGAAAATTGAAAATTAAGTATTAAAAAGGCTGTTTATGAGAGTATTTTAGAAAGTTGAGGTTTAAATTACTGTTTATTAGGGAAGATGGATTATGGGGGCATAAGTTGCTTGTAATATAGCGAAATTGAGCGATAGATGGTGCCATACGTGGTTGGGTTTTCCGGGTTGTACCGGGAATTGGCTAAATTCGCTGCCAGCGGCGATCCCGCCACCTTTTCCTCGAAGAATCTGCATGCGAGGCCACCGATGTCCTCCACGATGTATTCCATCTTTGCCCACGCATGCAGACCTTCATTCCTGACTCGATCGAGTCCAGTGACGAAAAACGCGCCCCTTAGGTAGTTATTTTGTAATACCTGTATCTTTTTCCTGTGGGTTTTAGCGACAGAACACCATATTGGGGCACCGTATAGGAGAGCTTGTCTTATAATGGCTCGGTATAGGGTGAGCTTATTTGCCGGACTGAGAAAAGATCGAGCAGTGACCAGGAAGTTGAGTTCTTTTTGAATTCCAGCGTTTTTTGCTACTATGGCACTAACATGTTTGCTGAAGTTGAGTTTGTAATCAAATATCATGCCCAGATATTTAACTCTACTTTTAGGCAGTATTTCGGTGTTGCCAATAGTTAAGGGGGTGATAATAATGTCCTTACGCTTCTTGATAACCCAGATTAGCTCTGTTTTGGCAGCGTTGAGCGTTATTTTCCAGCGTTCATAGTAAGGGGTGAGGATGCTCATGTGCTTCTGTAAGTGTGATTTTGCCACCTCAGCTTGGGGATGTTGGGAATAAATCGCCGTATCATCAGCGAAGAGGGCTTTACGGGTATTAGGATGTGACGGGATATCTGCTACAAAAAGATTGAAAAATAGCGGCGATAATACAGTACCCTGCGGCACTCCTGCAAGTAGCAGTCTGCTGGCAGAGGTTTTGTGGCCAATTCGAGTGGTGAAGAAGCGTCCGGCAAGGTATGACGCGATGAGTGCTGTCCAGTACAATGGCATACTGTAAGCCAGTAGTTTGAACAGCAGCCCATCGTGCCACTCCCTGTCGAACACTTTTTCTATATCTAATAGCAGTAGGGCGGCGGTTACCCTGCAATTGAAACCCTCATAAATATTGGATGCGAGCTTCGCGCAGTGTCGAGCATGACAGTGTCATGCCGGCCCCGAAAACCAAATTGCTCCTGAGGGAGAATGCGAAGTTTTGCAACTTCTTTGTTGACCCTCGGCAAGATTAGCCTTTCAGCCATCTTACCGAGTGTGTTAAAGAGAGAGATTGGTCGGTAAGACGCCGGGAGAGACGGGTCTTTCCCCGGTTTCGGGAAGTGTATTATGCACGCTATCTTCCAGGATCGATGTAAATGTTGCAGCTGGATAACCGCATTAACGAATTGGGTGTCGTAACAACGTAGAACGTTGGAAGTATTTTGGCGCAAAAAATGAGAATTCTTATCGGAATGTAGGTAGTTTTCATTCGATCGACACCACGTTAAATCTTCAATAATTGAAATTTTAAACAGTGGCGTCGGTCTTGATTTTGCACATGATCATTCGTTTAGAAAAATAAATAAATGTATATCTACTTGAAACATACGTATCTATACATGTATTTACTAATGGCTAGGTTTAATTAGAAACTGATTTTCCTTTTAATCGTGGGCTCTTCTGTTTTATGTAGAAAATGCAACACCTTCTCGCTCAAATTTCCACATTGTCCGTCAAATAAACACATCCTGATCTTACGGCACCAAATCTGTAGTATAACCTACTCGGGTCTGTTCAACATAGTTGAATGAGATAAGTTGTGCTTTGTCTATATTTTGCCAATGACCGTCAAAATAGATTAGAAAGAAGACCCAGACTTACGTTGTGTATTATTATATCTTGTACAATTTTACTTACTCGAAATGCGTCCGACGATAACAAAATTAGGGAAATTTGAGAGAAAGGTGCGTCATGTAAATTAAACTACATATTCTTAATACCCCTAATTTATTAGAAAAAACTTGCAAATTTATTAGAGAAAAACGTGCCGGACTCAGCCTGGAGTTAACAAGGGGAAAGAGTACGGCAGAGAAACTCTCGATCTAAATTCCTAAACCGAATTATGCTGTATAAC
>JAEQML010078956.1:0-12195 GCA_016904865.1 Pissodes strobi | reverse complement strand
AACACTGGTATTTGTCTTGGTTGGTATTGTCGCCTAAAGCGAAAGGGTTTTTAACGGATTTTAGACGATAAAAAAACATATTTTTAAACATATTTTAAATTAAACGAACCGCCAAAAGCATTATTCAGATGCTTAGACGTTAAAACAATATTCAGACATGGCCCTCTTCTAAAATTTGCAAAGTTTGGTTATTGACGTTCCCAAATCAAAGATGACTGACTAGCTGGTAGTGAATAATCTGGTGGCATTAGATCAAGGAGTGTAGGTGGCTTTGATTAGACTTTTCGTGTCGAATTTGTGCAGATATTTTCAAGAGTATAACATAACCTACGCTTCGCGCATGACCCATTTCATGTCGGTAAAATAGACATCTATTGTCGATCCCGAATGTGAAGTTAGATAGGACGCTCCCGCTCAATTCAAAATCAAAACCAAAACAATAACAAACAACATGTCATGCTCACGAACTCGTGATTCACAGATTCAATTTAAGGAAACTAACCGATAAATGTCTGCTTTCACTCTGGTAAGATAATATTTGGATCTCCAATATGAATATTTTAATTTTATGCAATCTACTTTGTTTTGGGTGAAGGAAAACAAATCTTGTGAGGTTTGCAATAGGAACTTAAATTAACAACACATTACAAACATAAATATTCGTATTCTAGTGAAAAATTCCAGCAGAAATTCTTAGATATACATGGGTCTTGTTATGTGTGAAGGAAAACATATCTAAACCAGAATAGGTGGAATCTTTCCTAGGGAGAGAGAGAGAGAGAGAGAGAGAGAGAGTCTTGTGGGTGACCGAGAGTTGACTAAAGACTTTGATAGCATTGAACATAGAAAAAAAGTGGCGGGCCTATCTCTTTACTATCGATCAGACACAAACTGCTCATCAACATACGATTCACTTTCGCTGTTGCGGGACCCGTTTGTCTAAAGAACTGCCTCGCTCCATGATGGATTTCTGAGTAACGTCTTTCCCGAAAACTACAACATACAGCGCTTCAACTCCAACGTCCGTCTAGACCATTCTTGTGCAAGGTTGGCCATGCGGCTGATTAATGATCGATTCCCAGAGTTACCTAGGGTAAGTAAATTATTTATTTTTTCTTTTTGAGTGGTTTTGCTTCATGTAAATTTTTTTCTTATATATTGCCATTGCATCTTTTGCCTCTCGCATAATTAACTTAAATTACTTTGCTTCATTATTGACCTCTCTGTCTTCTTTTTGATTATTACTTGGTGATGGCTTGATCCATTGCTCCATTTGCGAATTTTCACTAGGTGGATCCACTAAGGGTTTGGCGATAAATGAGATTATCTTAATTTGCTCTAAATTTATTATTGGGGATGTCGGTGGCGATCTTTCCAATTTCCTTGATGCTGAGAAGATGGATGTGCTGCTGTGAGGTAGGGTGGGCTCCTTAGCTGGCGAGTCGGATTGACTCTTAGAGCGTAGACAGTATTTTTTTTCTGACATTCGGGAACGGATTTAATTAATTAAACGACAATGGCTCCTAACTCTACTAACTGGTACAGAAAACAATCTCGTGGGTCACCACGGCTATAGAAAAATATAGACGGCTTGGATTGATGCAAAATGTTATTTTTAGCTGGATCAGGGGTCTATCTGGAAAAAGCGTATCTCCTCGACGAGTCCTTGGTCCCGTATCCAATGTACGGGGATCATAACGGCAGCCTCCACCACGTGTCACATTTGGCGCTTCCTACCACTTGTCGCCTATGGAACTGATTTCGTTGCAGTCGTTGCGCTGTGCTCTTTCAGGTTGCGTAGGTCAGACAGGTAATTGGGGGAGATGGATAGAAACACTCGATCAAAACAAGATTGCCATTTATTAATTCTATGTTAAGTATAAGGCGGTGAGTATTACCAGAATATCCATGAATGCATATCTCGTAAGTCCCAGGGGTTACTTTGCACGAAATGTATAACAGCAAATAGCAAAAAGAATGCTTGCCAGAAGGACGTTACAAACCAATCAATCTAACTAATTATTTATAAAGGTAGTTTACTTTTAATTATGTTAATTTACTGTAATCAGCACTTCGCCTACGGCGTTAAGAGATTCACTTTTCAAGAGCAGCGGCCTGTCAGAGGGGCTTTTCCCTTTCGGTAATTTGAACTGACAGATCTTCGTTAAAGAGATGGTAGTTGCCTGTCAGAGAGCTTTGGTTTTCCAGAAGGGCTTTTCTCTTTAGGTAAATCGCACTGGAGACCAAAATCTGCCGGTATGGACTGCTGCACAGCTTTTTATACTCAACTTTGACCTTTAATTCGAGTATTGTTTTCAACTGTCAACAAGGTTAATCATAACAGTTTATACTTTAACTAATAACAATTTATAATTGAGTTTCATGGTTAAGTTCAAACTTTCCACTGTATGATTTTATCCTAATGGCCTAGTTGGCAATATATATATATACAAAGTCTGGAGCTGATCAATGACAGTTTGTGACAAGAGGGGCTGCATTGTATTGGCTGGCAGGAACGTCAAACTGGTGAGAGGAGTTTGATTACGGGGAGTGACGCCCCCGCCATTCCGAGTTGCCATGGGATATGGCCCATCAAATCCCATCGTCCTCCCCCAGGCTGGAGAACACCAAAGTACAAAGTCTGGAGCTGATCACTGGGGAGTGATCCAACAAACCCCATTTTTACCCCTGTCAGACTAGGGACCGCCAAAGGAATGAGTCTGAGGCCGATGCTTCGAGTGGAAGCGGCCCTAGGTGGTAGATGCATAAGCCTACTCGCATCGTCCGGTGAAAGACCACCCCACCAGAATTGGGGAGCGCTAAGTGGTTTTCCCAAATCACGTTCCGCTTCCGCGCTGGTGATCCCGGGTTTCACAGTAGGAATATATGGACATGATGGTGCTTCCAGGATCAAAATATTCCGGAGGTAAACTCCCCGGCCATTCGGATCTCCGGGCGCTGGGTGGCCCTGGGAGCCCTTCATTCCGCATTTTACAGACAGCAAAGATACCGAACCAATTTAGAATAGATTTCTGCAACATAAGAGGCCTAAATACAAACATAAATTCGGTACACCAACATCTACAAGCAAATAGACCACACATATTAGCCCTTACAGAAACACAAGTATGTTCTACAACAACAACAGTGAACTACCTCTATCCTGGTTACGACTTACATACCCGATTTAGATATAAGTTCGGGATATGCCTTTTTGTCCGAAGCGACCTTTCATGTCATCGCGAGGAAACACTCGAACCGAACAACCTTGACGTCATGTGGCTCAAGTTCACCGCCAAGGGATTAACCAAGTTTATATGTTGTCTCTATCGCCCTCCGAGCGATAGAGCCTACCAAAACTTTTTCTCAACACTAGCTACCACCTTTGACTCAATACAGGTCGATCACCCCAGTTCAGAAATAATCGTTCTGGGAGACTTCAATGCCCACAACACCAACTGGCTCAAACATCACAACAAGACCGACAACGAAGGTGGAGAGGCTGAAGCATTTGCCATCAGCTGCGGGCTTACTCAAATTGTAGACGAACCAACTCGAATCTCAGAGAGGGGCGAATTCGCCGCCCTCCTGGATCTTTTTCTGACCACCAATCCTGACCAGTACAAGGTTACAGTTGGTCCGCCATTAGGTACCTCTGACCACAAACTTATTACAACGGTTTGTGAATTGCCACTCATACAGAAGGATCCACCATTGCCTCGCAAAATCTGGCATTACAATTCTGCAAACTGGGACGATCTAAGGCAGTTCTACCTAGATTTTCCTTGGCTCGGCGTCTGCTTTGCCACTGACGACCCGTCAGACTGCTGCGAAGAAATCATGCAAGTAATCTCCTCAGGAATGGAAGCATACATCCCAAATTCCATCAAGTTACCATCAAAAGGAAAGCCCTGGTTCGACAAAAGATGCGAAAGAGCTGTAGGAAGGAAACAGCAAGCCTATAAGTACTGGCAGCAAAATCAGACCGCTGAAAATCGCAATTATTTTATCGAAGCGAGAAACGAGTGCAAGCTTGTGATCGACGAAACTAAGGACAAACACAATCAAAGGATCAGGAATAAACTTTTGCAATGCCCCAGTGGCTCCAGGAATTTCTGGTCGGTAGCAAAGGCAGTAAGTAACAACTTTACAAAAACGTCTCTCCCACCTTTGACGGACGAACGTGGCATCACGGCGACTACAGCCAAAGAAAAAGCAAACATGCTCGCCAAAATGTTTTCATCGCACTCTACCTTAGACGTGCCCCAAAGCAAGGCTCTCCCCACTATACCGAACATCAACACCACCATGGCAGAAGTCAAGTTTTCTCATCGTGATATTCGCAAAATCCTTAAAGAACTAGATACGCAAAAGGCATCAGGACCGGACGGAATACCTGCCATCGTGCTAAAGAACTGCGCCAACGAACTAACACCTGTTTTTTCCAGGCTTTTTTCTCTTTCTTACAGAAAAGGGATTTACCCATCCTCTTGGAAAGTCGCTCGAGTGCAACCTGTTCCAAAAAAAGGCAAGAAAACCACGCCCTCAAACTATCGCCCGATTGCCTTGCTTCCAATAATCTCCAAAGTCATGGAACGTGTAGTCAACCAGCAACTACTCAAGTACCTCGAGAGCAACAGAATAATCAGCGATAATCAATACGGCTTTCGCAAAGAGAGATCGACAGGAGATATATTGGCCTATGTCACTCATATATGGGGTAGGGCAATTGAAAACTACGGAGAGTCTCGAGCGATTGCGTTGGATATTTCAAAGGCATTCGACAGAGTTTGGCATGACGGACTGCTCAACAAACTGCCGTCCTTGGGACTGCCCGCCTCTCTCTGCAGCTGGCTGGCCAGTTTCCTTAAGAACCGATCCCTACATGTTGCAGTCGATGGACACATCTCGGACACATTTACCATCAACGCGGGCGTGCCTCAGGGCGCAATACTTTCACCAACTCTGTTCCTCATCTATATTAATGACCTGCTGATCGAAACGAATAATCCTGTTTACAGTTTTGCAGATGACAGTACCCTTGTCTCCCACTTTAGATCAGAAAAACTCTTACCAGCGAATGAGACTCATCACCGCAGACAGGAGCAGATTACAGCAATTAATCAAGACCTGGAGAAAGTTCAAACTTGGGGCGACCGAAATTTGGTTCAGTTCAATGCAGCAAAGACCCAAGCAGCAACGTTTACTAAGAGGGCCAATACAGCGGGCCCTGACATCATTATGGCAGGATCGACCATTCCTTCATCCTCGTCAATCAGGCTGCTGGGTGTTTCGGTCAACAGCAATATGTCATGGCATGACCATGTTGCTAACATCGCAAAATCAGCCTCCCAGAAGCTTGGTGCGCTATTTCGCAACAAAAAACTCTATACACCGCAGCAGTTGCTCTTGCTGTACAAAGCGCAAATAAGACCGTGCTTAGAATATTGCTCACATATCTGGGGTGCCGCACCAAAGCATACCCTAAAGCTGCTGGATTCCATTCAGAAGAGGGCTGTGCGTCTCGTCGGCGATCCGGAGTTGACCCGGAATCTGGATAGTCTGGAACATCGCAGACATGTGGCCGAGATGTCTCTGTTTTACAGATACTTTCACGGCAGATGTTCCCAGGATTTGGCCCACATAATCCCGCCCCTGGCAACTCCTGTCAGGCAGTCCCGACAGACGGCAGGAGCGCACCAGTTCGTCGTACAACTAGAAACACCTAGAACATCGCTTTACCAGAACTCCTTTGTCTGGCGCACTGCATCACTGTGGAACTCACTTCCAGGACATCTGTTTCCCACTAATTACAACCTACAAATATTCAAGAACCGTGTCAATCAACATCTTCGCACACACACCGCTCGTCGAGCGCCATAGGATCTACCTTTAGTGTGTGTGCCACTGCCATAAAAAAAAAAAAAAAAAAAAAAAAATATATATCAGACACCGATACCGATGATTGTGGATGAGACGAGCTAATAAAAGAGAAACGATCTTGATTGAGGCGTTGTATTGACAGGGACAACTTCCCTTCCAGGTATTATTTCCAAGTTTTCCCTCCCTACTTTTTCCAGCAGCAGCGCTCCCAAATCGTGTTTTCTCAAGGATTTGTACAAAAGCTGAAGACCAATCTTCCTGGATATTCATTTGGATTTACCTCGGGAGGTGGTGACAATCTTTTCAGGACATCTTCATGATTTAAAAGAATAATGCTACATGCTTGAAAGCCGGATATTAAATTTTCTTTCACGTTTGCACCCAATGTTAAAATTTTTTCACTTAGAAGGCCTGGGAACTCTCTTTTTGGAAAACCTCCTGGGGGTTTTGTCTTTCATTCTGTCAGCACGTTTCGCTAGTCATTTATTTTAGAGTGGAAGAAGGACATGTCAAACGGCTGGCAAATATGTGTAGAGTTGTGCAACAACAAATTCAATGTTATTTTCTATTGAGCATAGCTTATTAATTTTTTTTCTGTCCAATCTTCGTAAATAAGGCAACGCGATAGATCTAAACCAGGTTTCAAAAGTAACTTGATCGAACCAATCAATTTCACTACAGTTATACCAGAGAGAAAATAACTAAAAGGAGAGGCGACAGCCTGTCAATCGATTTTGTATGCGCATGTCCAAGCACAAAGGTTGTCAAAATCAAAAGCCGATTCTGGTGATCAGATGTCACTGTCATTCTTAAAATATTTTTCTCCCGATACTTAGTGGTATTGTTGTCAACGGAGCAGAGTCAAGGTCACCAAAAACGGGTACACCACCATGAAAGGTGCCGACGCTTATTTTTGCCTCCTCTTTTACTTTTTTTTTCTCTCTGGTTATACCCTGCACCATCTACTCCATTTTTGAGCCATGTCGGGTATAAGTTCCGAACTTTGTATACGGTATAACGAGATAGCAGATCTCCGGATCCTGAACCTGCCATTGTAACAGAAATGCTGGTTTTATGAATCGGCGTGTTTTGATCCTCGCTTTTTTATAACTTACAGTCGACCAGAATCGTTCCAAAGGTAGTTTCATAGCTTCATCACAATTCACAATGCTTTCTGATGGAACATCTTTGATGGTTATGGCTAATTCGTACTATTTCCTAGTTCACCTGAGCTCTTGCTCTTTTTATATTTTCACTTAGTCTAGTTATTAGTCTGTCGTTACGTCTATAAAATCTATGACCCAGTCTCTGCTAGGGTGATTATCTTTAAATCGAATTTCTACAACACCTTTATGATTGGAATATTATCTGACTAATTCTGTTATATCACTAAAAGTAAGCGTAAAACTCTCTTTTACCAAAATGCTCTCTTCTGCATTGGACAACACTTTAGAACGCCCAACTTTATCCGAATGTTTATTTTTTAAACGGTGACTTAAAGTCGACTTCGATTCGATCCGAGTCGATTCCCGGGAAGAACACTTACCAACTTTTTTTTTTGTTTGCATAGTATGTTTAGTTTTATGTGTTTTTATTTCTGCTTTTGAATGCATTTTGTCTTCTTAGTGTTTAGTATCTTGGATAGAGCATTTACCTACTTACCTGCCTAAATAGCTGCATTCAAAAATTTTATAAGATTATATGTTATTATACAGGGTGTCCCGAAAATACGTGTACAACGTGTGATGACAGACCTGACATAAGAATAGGTCGATTTAAGCGAACTTACCCATGTCTAAAATTGCTTCATTTAGCCTGCAGAGGATGTTAAAAGTAAAAAAATATTGTTTTTTCTAAAATTTTCAAAAACGTGTATATCGATTTTAATAGATTTTGGTGTTGAGTCTTAAAATGACGGTTTCTGTTGGCATAGAAACCGGCTATAATTAACCGGAAGTATTATGAAAGTGACGTCGTATGTAGGTGCGGTTTGGATAGGTCCAACGTGGATTATACGAAAGTAGTGCAAAATGTTCTAAATATTGAAGACATATCTAATAATCCAGAAATAAAATTGGAAGTTGTGCAACATCTAAAATACATAGAAAACCACATTAAGAATACAACTCTCCAAAAGTTTTATTTTTTGAAGGGTGGTGAGTGGGATGGAGATATGAGGGATACAAATTTATATGAAGTTTCGATAAGCATTTTCAATAAAACTTTATTTATTTTTAAAATACAACATCAAATGCTACATTAGTACATAACGTGATAATTGAAGTTGTGGAGAGGATTGAGTTAGAGTAGGAATGGGAAGCGTTAATAGTGGAAACACCTGAAAATGAATTCGACCTGGAAACGAGAGAAAGATAAATATAATTCAAAATATTATGTTGATAGGGCCAAAGAGCAATGAAATAAATGACGAAAGTACTGAGAAAAAGCTAAAAAGCAAAGAAGAAAAAAAACGGAAAAGGGCAAGACGAACTTAAGGTTATAGAAGAAGAGACAGACATTTTGAAAAAAACTGACGAAAGTACTAAAAAGATTTAAGAAAACAGCAATGAGGAAATCTGGAAAGTTCAAGATGAAAGTTTGTAGCATTTTCCAATTTTGGCATAAATAAATGCTACAGCTTTGCTTGGTTTATATTTACAAACCCAATTTAGTTTGGATTATTCCAGTATAGGTACAGTGTATGAAGCACATTACCTTGTTTTGTCTTGAAAGTAATTGAATACACATCCTATATGTATATTTACGTGTCAGTAGGATGTACTAGTTACTTATGATTTGCTAATAACATCCCTTCCAATATCGAAGGTGCTCGACTAGGTTAGGAAACCTCTTTTGAAAGTTCTGGTTGGGCAAACCAATTTGCTAGGCTATTAACTTCATTGATTTTTATATTTGAGCTCTCTTTTTATTACTCGGGAAAATGCTCACAAGCTTTTCTCTGATCTAAAAGTTAATAAACACTTATCAATTTGTATCAAAATGTAACATTGAGTATGTTATGTTATTATTTTAAATCAAGTGCTAGGAGTGCCTACCTCAAACGATTTAGAGATCATAAGAGTCGTCTAATGTAGATTATAATTCGTTTATCTAATTGTGTTTTGGTGTATTGTTTCATTTTGTTTTATTCATGTTTCGAAGAGATTTCGTGTTTTAATTTTTAAGTGTCAAAGTGTCATTCACCTATCAGTCTAACCGTAAGACAGGCACAGCATATGATTTTGACAGTTAGGTTAGACAGGTTCAAGAATCGACGTTCCCAAGTAACGGTTCCTTTTAAGGAGTATTTACTCGATTAACCGAGCTGTGGCGTGGATGTTTCTGCCTGCGCTCGGATTCGCCATTTCAACTAAGTTAAGTTGGCAGCAATGTTTCGGAGTCAAGGTGTTGAAATTCGTTCCGGGTTCTTTCTTTTTACGTTAGACCGGCGAGGAGTCGAGAAGCCCGGGTCCTTTGTGGGGCCTTTTCGAGGTGTCTCATGTTCATAGACTGGTTCAAATAGTTAGGGTCATTATTTTATGATATTTTTGCTACGTTTACGTATTTGGCTCGAACCAGGGCCATAACATATATAGATAACCTATATAAGTTATTGGAATCCTACCACCACGTGGTAAGTCACGAAATTATCATGCATTCTTCGCTGGAATTAATTGTATTTTTTAATCTTTCTAGAAGAAATTATGATGCTGTTGCTCGATCTTTATAATTGACTGTTATTGGTTTTGAAAAAATGCCTCTCGAATGGACACTATGCCTTGTTCCACTGACCTTTACCAGGATTGAAAGTGACCATAGAACCCTATAGATAGATCTATAGGTAAGATGAAAAGCTAGTTAGGTTATGAGAAATCATTTCAATGTTAAATATTTACTTTTTGCTAAGACCAACAATTGTTTTTAGGATCCTCTCCACACGGGTACCGCTCTGGCACACGTATATCGCTTTGCCTAATTGCGATATCCTTTCCAGCGTGATTTTGGGTTAGAACCACTCCTTACGGTCTTAGGTTTAAACCACCGATTACGAGTCATCCCCTTTTTGCGTATTATAGGCTGGATGTGGTGTAACGAATTTGCAAAGGCCAAGTTATGATTTGAAGTGCTCTGGAGTTGCATGGACCGTATTAACACTGGTATAAATTTGGAGAATAAATTTAACTTAGAAAAACCTACTTCATAAGTTGTAAGTCATACCATTTACCTTTTTATTTGTAAGTCTGTCTCAGCAAATTTAGATTATCTACAGATTGAGTGATTATACACATATTTTATTTTATATTATTGCGGCAGAATAAAATTCATGAATTTTAAACCCTGTGCGCTATTTACCATCATTCTAGTGACCTATTAATCGGTACGCAGGATATTTGCCTGACAGTTTGTATCTTACAATTGTCAATATTATGTAAGCTTCTTTTCTATTGCTTTATTGTTTATACATGTGATTGTAATTGTACTGTATAATTGTTGTTTTATATCAAGGGATCTCCTCATTAGTAGCGAAAGAATAAAGTATTTATTTTGGGGAAATATTATGTCTTATTGAAAAGCTCCACCAAAATAGTTATTTTTGTTACAAGTACCTAAAATGGAGTTTTTTAGGACGAATCTTTGCTGTTTCCGGACGAGGCATTAGCCGAGTCCGGAATAGCAGATGAGTCCTGAAAAACTTCATTTTTCTACAGCCGCGCGCAAAATAACTAAATTCTAAATTCAAATGAAATCGCAAAATCAACTAATGCCGTGGATCCTTATTTTGCGCTCTAGCGCGAACATGGAAAAGGAAATTCTCGCTTTTTCCGTCTAGTGTGCTGAATGGTCATGGAAACCGAAGTTAAATAAATGACAGTCGTGCGTTTGTTACAGTTTGTTGCTGGCAATCCTGTTCTAATTATGCCCGAAGCCCGAACATAATATGTCAAAACTGACAGTCATTCGCAAATTTCAGAATAAGTCTAGAGAAAAATTTGCATTTAATTTTAAAAATGCGGCTGTAGAAAAAGTTCTGTGTGTTTTTCGAGCGCAAAGTAAGATTGCCGTTTTCGAAAGCTAACTGCGCTCCGCTACGCGTCGCGCAGTAACATTCTTTCTCAAGCGGCAATCCGTTACTTTGCGCTCTAAATACACAAATAACTATTAGGTACGTGTGACAAACACTATTTTTTGTCATACGCTCCCAAAATTTAATTTTTATTTATACGCTTTTTGCAATTCTTCAGAACGCCTAAATTTGAAAATTTACCATAATTTTTGAAATCATAATGTACGACAAAGTTAGCGTAGAATTTGATATCGTAGCAACTATTTGACAATTTTGTCATGTCATTCGAAATTTTTGACATTTAGACATATTCAGGAATTTTCGAATAGTCCGTAAAGGTTGCCATGACGACTTTTAGGGACTAGGCCTAAAAAGAAGCATTTTACGGACTCAAATGAGTCCGTAAAATAGCTATTTTTGGGAGCGTATGACAAAAATTACTTTTCAGGATTTAATAACATTATTGTTTTTTCCAAGTTGAGTCGCAGTTGACTTAGTGGTGCCCAATATCTTTAATAAAGTGTACCGAGGATCCACGAACCTAGCTCTCCACTGTATAACTGGCTGCCGTTCGCATCCGTAAGTAAAGATACCAATGAAAGCACCGAAATTATAGAAAAAAGACTGATGTAGTAAATGATTATAGTAGCAGCACTGGAGTTAACTGCAATTAAAAAGAAAAAGACCGAAGATGAAAAGATTGAAATAAGGAGATCGAAAAATTACGGGACCATCAAAATAATGAATTTGAAGAAACTATAGATAAAACAACCATTGAAAAAATAAATGAGACCAAGAAAGTATAGAATACTAAAGAAAAAGCTGAAAACGCAAAGAAAGAAGTCCTCAAAAAAATTGATAACATATCTCCAGATAGGATGAAAGAGCATATTGAAAAGAATTCCAGCCTGTTACTATCATCACCGTTTAAAAAGGCATTGTTTTGGCCAGAACCAACCACATTTTTAAAATTTCTAGGAACAAAAAGGAAAAAAATACCCTCTGTAACAACTTCCGACGCTCGGAAAGAGTGTTACTCAAAAAAGAAGAAGAAAAAATTAACAATTAGAGAAGGAAAACAAAAAAAGAAAAAGGGGCTGAAAAAAATATTATTTCAAGAAAGAGACCTAAAAAACAAAACTTGAGCTGGAGGAACGTCAAACTGGTGAGAGGAGTTTGATTACGGGGAGTGACGCCCCCGCCATTCCGAGTTGCCATGGGATATGGCACATCAAATCCCATCGTCC
>JAEQML010078955.1:0-12196 GCA_016904865.1 Pissodes strobi | reverse complement strand
CTCGCCGTGCCGTTCGGCCAGGAGAGGAGAGAGAAGAAAAAACTAAAATAATTAATTTCGGAAGAACGAGAAGGGTTACGGGGTCAAAATTTTTATGGTAGGTGCGCCTCACCTTTGAACATATGAGAGGACTGGGGCTCTAAATTAAGAGGGATTTTGGGAAAAAAAGTTTATTGTCCTTATCTCTGCAACGGAGCCTCGAACCGAAAATCTGACAACCAATGACCGCGTGTCACGGGGTCATCAGTGGGGCTGGGAATTATACTCCCACTTCCCCGTATACCCAAAAATATTTGAAAAAAATGGAAAAAATTGAAAAAAAACCTAAAAGTTGTTCGGAAAGTTAATACAAGTATTATAAAACGAAATAAGAAAAAAATATATATTAAAAAAAGTTAGAGAAAGGCGGTTTTCGGCAAAAAAAGCGAAGGAGTTCAGCTACGAAGTCGTAGATGGCAAAAACGGGAAGAAAAAAATCCATGGAATTTTTTTTTGAAAATGGGAAAAAACTGAAAAGAGCGTAAAACAATATTTGGAAAGATAATAAAAGTATTACAAAAGGAAAGAAGAAAAAAATAATAAAAAAAACGTTAAAGATTGTTCGGAAAGTTAATAAAAGTATTATAAAACTAAATAATAAAAAAAAATAGGAAAAAACTGTTCGGACAGCTAATAAAAGTATTATAAAACGAATTAAAAAAAAACTAATGAAGAAAGATAAAATAGTTGAAAAAAAAACAAATAAAATAAAAAAAAGGTCGAGACCGGGGGCAAAAATTGAGAAAAAAATCTTAAAAGAAGATAAAAACTCAATTCCCTCTCCTGGCCGAACAGAGGGGAGGGGAGAGGGGGTACGAAGTCAAATTTTCGATCCTCATTTCATCCCGGCTACAGGTTCTGAAAATTTCAGCCTTCTAGTTATACTGGAACATGCTTAATTACAGGGGCGTATCACTTTGATAAGCGTTACATTTTTTTCTGACTACCGTCGCTAAAGAAGTTCACTTCAAAAACAAAGCCGTGAGTAGCACAGTACACGTGATAAAAGCGGATACTTCTGTATTGAGTATTAACTTATTTTACTTATTTGAGCGGGTTCCGATACGTTATAATTAATTTTAATATATTGGGTTAGTTTTGGTTAGTCGTCGAATCAACTTTCGGTTAGTTTCACTTAGTCTCAACTTATTTTAGTCATTTGAACCGGTTCCGATACGCAGTGGCGGATTTACAGTCACGGCCGCCCTAGGCCCCAAGCTATCAGCCGCCCCTTTCTCAGCATCCACCATATAGACTACATAATGAAATTACTTTATTGCCAACTTGAAATCTGGCCGCCCTAAGCGCGGGCCTTAGGGTAAATCCGCCACTGCCGATACGTTAAAATAATTTTTACTAGATTTGGTTAGTTTGGGTTAGTCGTCGAATCAACTTTCGGTTAGTTTCACTTAGTCTCAACTTATTTTAGTCATTTGAACCCGTGGTGCCGATACGTTATAATCAATTTTGATAGATTTGGTTAGTTTGGGTTAGTCGTTCAATCAACTTTCGGTTAGTTTCACTTAGTCTCAACTTATTTTAGTCATTTGAACCGGTCCCGATACGTTATAATCATTTTTAATAGATTTAGTTAGTTTGGGTTAGTCGTCGAATCAACTTTCGGTTAGTTTCACTTAGTCTCAACTTATTTTAGTCATTTAAACCGGTGGTACTACGTTATAATCAATTTTGTTAGATTTGGTTAGTTTGGGTTAGTCGTCCAATCAATTTTCGGTTAGTTTCACTTAGTCTCAACTTATTTTAGTCATTTGAACCGGTGCCGGTGCCATTGCGTTATAATCAATTTTGATAGATTTGGTTAGTTTGGGTTGGTCGTCGATTTAACTTTGGGTTAGTTTCACTTAGTCTCAACTTATTTTAGCCGGTTGCCATACGCTATAAACAATTTTAATAGTTTTGGTTAGTTTGGGTTAGTCGTCCAATCAACTATACGAAAATTTTGTAACGCGGGACAAAAACATAAACCATGTTGCGATGCGACCTTGAAAAATCACTCTCATGAAACCAAAGAAGCAGTCACTTCAAAAAGGTTAGAACGCGACAAATCAGTAAACTCTGAGTTAAACCGTTAAATCCTAAAAGATAACTACTATTCATAATACATTTCTAATAAAGTAAATAATAAACATGCAATTAATTACATGTTTTATCGGTGTAGAGCATTTATTTTCCCTTCATTACATTTCTCTCAGTGTATTAAACCGGTCATCTGTCACATATGACAAATTGAACTTGGCTTCCCAACTTCAAACGTGCCGACGCCTTTTGTCGCTTCTCTGTGGTTGTTATTCTCGGCCGGTACGGTGTCGGTGAATAGGCACAGGTTGTTGCTATAGTAATGTAACATAAAGCTGTCAGTAGACACTGTCAACAATAATTTTTTTTTTTAAGATTGCGTCTCCGATTGCGTTTTAATTCCGTATTGATAAGCAGTTATTGAGTAAGTTCGATTAAATAATAACCAATTTGTTCCTAAATTAGTGATTTTTAGAAATGCAGTGCACAAATTGAGTGATAAATACAAATTTTAGTTTAATAATTCTTGAGTTATTGATGCTTGCTTTGTTATTTGTTTGTATCTATGTTGCTATGGTAACACTTTTACCTCCGCCGGCGGAAAAGTGAAAAGTAAAGCTCCGGCGGAGGAAAAGTGAAACTTCACGGCCGCTTACACAGTCGAGTAATGACGGATTTACTGACGTTTGAAGAAAAAAGTAATTTGTATCCTATCCAGATCTTTAACCAGGCAGGAGATGAAACTATCGGTCACTGAGAAAGAGTGTCTCGCCCTGATCGAAGCGTCGAGAAATTGAGGCATTACTTAGATCATGTTCCCTTTAAGGTCATTCACCTCCCTGTTATGGTTCCATAGGTTAAAAGTCCTCAAGGCCGCTTAGCACGTTGGCAGCTGCGCCTACAACAGTTTGACTTTGAACTTATCCATCGAAGGGAAAATCAGGGACCATTGTCCCTGATTTTCTTTCCAGATCGGTCCCTGTTTCTATTGACCCTGTTAATTCCTGAATCCAACAAACACAAAAACAAATGGTATCTGAAAATGTTGCAAAGTGTAGAGAACTGTCCTGTAAACTTTCCGGTTTGGCATGTAAACAATTCCATTGTGTGACCAATAAGTTCAACAAATAATATATGCAAGAATATTGTTCCCTCGTCTCCCTGCCTTATTTAATCCATGATACGAACATCACATGAGACAACTAAATGTATTGCGTTTGGCTATTTGACTAAAATGGAGAAGAAATGCCTTAAAGTAGGGCTGATTTTTCAATATTGAGGATACATTAGGTAATGAAGAACTTCGACGTCGTAGAGGCTACAAACGATAAATATAAAAATATCTAAGCAATAAAAACAAGTCCAAGTACAATACAAAATTTTTTAGATAACAGTACTTTATATGTAGAAATTCATAAATAAACAGTGCATCTAATCAAAACTAATGTAAACATGATGAGTATCAACCGAAGGCCATCTGTTAATCTTTCCAATTGGCACACACCGCCAATTGCCATCACCGTGAGGTGTACCCAATCCGTAATTAGTTTTCCACTTAAATCTCTATATATTAACTTTGAAACGCTTGATGTTTCATAAGTTCTCTAAAAATGCCGCTCTCTTTCAGCAACAATTCTTGATAATTGCCCTGTTCGACGATCTGTCCGTCCCGAAGCACGGCAATCACGTCCGCATTTTGAACGGTCGACAGTCTATGGGCGATGGTCAGCACGGTACGACCTTCCATTACCCTTTCCAGGGCCTCTTGTACCAGTCTTTCGGACTGGGCGTCTAGAGCACTGCAAATAAGGAATTATATATACATATGTGCGGCCATGATTGTAAAAATTTACCTTGTGGCTTCGTCCAGCAACAAAATCTTGGGATTTTTGATTAGAGCCCTGGCAATGGCGACTCTCTGTTTCTGGCCCCCGCTCAACATCACGCCTCTCTCTCCCACCACCGTGTCGAAACCTTCGGGCAATTGCTGGACGAATTCGTACACGTTCGCCTCTTTCGACACTCGAATCAGCTCGTCTTCTGTCACCTTATCCGGGTCGTTTGCACCGTAGAGGATGTTGTCTTTTATTGAACTGGAATAAATATTAAGACAAATTAAACAATCCTGAAAACATTAGATTCATAATGAAGGTATGAAAGGTAATATGATTCGACTTACCTTGAGAATAGTACTGGTTCTTGACTAACTATGCCTATATGTCTTCTCACCCAACTGGGATCTAAATCTTTAATATTTTGCCCGTCTAAGTACACAGCGCCGTCAACGGGGTCGTACAGTCTTAATAACAAAGCAGCCAAAGTGCTTTTTCCTGAAAAAAAAAAATTGGAAATATACAATAACAATGTGAAATAAAACACTAAACGATTTTGAAGCACCTACCGGAACCACTTGGTCCCACAACAGCAACCATCTTTCCGGGAGCTATATTTAGCTCTAAATTCTTGAATATATCTAAGTTTTTTCTAGAAGGATAACTAAACTTGACGTTTTTGTACTCTATATGCCCTTCTGGATCGTTCATCGGAGTGAGCCCACCTATAAAGAAGAAACAAATAGTGCAAGAATCCTGGAAATGTTATGATCAATTAATCTAAATTCGCTTGAGTCGATCATGCTCAAACACAATCCGACTCTCACAACAATTAACACTCTTCTCCAATTAGTAAATCATCAAAATCACTTTACCCGACAGTGGAATCTCCGGGCTTCTGTCCATAATTTCCCATATGCGATGAGCCGCACCGATCGACTTGTTTAATTCCGAGTAAAAACTGGACAATCCTCCGACCGAGATGCCTATATACGCGGCGTACAAAAGGAACGAGGACAGATTCCCTACGCTTATCTCGTGGGAAGACACCATCACTCCGCCGTAGTAGAGAACGGATATGATAATTACGTGACCGCTGAAGCCTGTCTACAAAATACAGTTTTTAACAAACGAAATCGAGGATAATAAATGTCTATATATCTTCTCCATATTTTAAAATAAATGGAGAACTTTATATAAAGGAAACAACATCTACATCTGAATAAATGACTTAATTCAAGTGCAACAAAAACATACCATGCCATAAAAAATTGCCCTCGCTTTGGCCTCCAAGTATCCCAGATTTAAAATATTCTGGATCGAATGCTTGTAGTTCTCCACCTCTCTAGGTTCTTGGGCGAACGCTTTCACCGTTCGCATGTTGGAAATCTTCTCTTCGGCCACCTGAAAAACGCTTGTATTATGAATTTTAATGACATACATTGATGATATGGTAATCTACTAAAATAATATCACCCTGTCCTAGGTTTGAACTTGAACTTGGAGGTTGTTATATAAACATTAAAGGCAAACTATAAACAACGCGAGCAGTCAACCTTAAGCATGCAATGATAATCACTTTTTTTTAATATAAATACGCTACCGAACCTTCAGTTCTTCAGACTTTGTTCTCACCTATAACCAGCTCCCAGGTTAGCTATACAACTGCCTTCGGGTTCTATCCGCTCCTAAAGTTAACTATACAGCTGCTTTAGGTTCTACTCCTTTATTCCTTACCAAACTTGGTACCGGTTAGTCACTTGACGACTGCTAGGACTAGGGGTATCACAACAACCATAGTAAAGTCAAATCAAGAATTATGTCAGGGTTCTGAGAAAGACAAGTGTCTAAATAGTCAATTACAAAGTTTAGTAACACATTCTAGTGCTCTTAAATAAAACTCAACTCCTTAGAAAAACTATAATAATAAGACAGTAAACAAAGACCTTAAAGGAAGCGTCAAGACCCCATCATTGTACTAATCACGACGCGGCTCTTCTCTGAGACGTTATTCTTTAAAAAAAACGCGACAACCTCCAAGACTATTCGTGACAATATGAAACGAAGTTTTATCTTTATAAAGCTACTTAAGCAGATTTCCTCAAAAAGAAGCTGAAACTTAACTACCCCAAAGTAGCTCCTCATTGTTGCGTTTCTTGTCTTTAAGAATAAGGGTATCCGGTCCGGGATTCTATTACTTATTGATATGAATTGTCCTTTAATCAACATCTCTACTTACCTTCGTAGCATCTGCTAAGGAATCTTGCAGTCGTCTCGAAATACCCCTGACATATCGTCCATAAACTACGGCCACTCCCGCTACTGGAGGGACTATCGCCAGACCAACGAGAGCCAGTTTCGGCGACATGTAGAACTAGAAAACAGAAAAATAGTTGAAAATTAAGCTACATGCCATTTGGTGACTTTTAACGTACCATCATACCCGTACCGGCCATCACCATAACCGTCGACCTCAGACCATCGGAAATATTTTGCGACAGAGCTTGACTAACCATGTGCGTATCCGAGGACAGTCGGTTTATCAGCTCCCCGGTCGGTCTTTTGTCGAACCACCCTTGTTCCTGTTTCACTATCGAGTGAAACACTTTGGTCCTTAGGGCTTGAGTCATTCGATAGCCTAAAATTTTTTTTAATTATAGATACGTTAGATCAGTGCTGCCAAAACTATCTATTATCTACTTACCAGCTACTGACATTAAGTAAACTCGGCCAAAATTGCATATTCCACCCAAAATAAACACGCAAAGAAGGATGCCACAGACTTGGTTCAGTCTGGCCTTGGCTCCCTCCTCGTCCGTAGACGTATAGATGATGTCCAGAACTTTACCTAAACTAAATGGCACAGCCATTGTCACTGCACTAGATACTATTAAAAAACATATTGCACCTGAAAAGGAAAATATTGATAAAATGTAATAAACAATATATAATAAAACTAACCCAAAGTAGAATCAGATATTTATATATGGAAAGAGCAATGTCTTGTTTTTACTCTGTGTGAACGGAATGATACGTGAATACGCTGACGACACTTCTATTTTGTAGTGTGGTCGTGCTTTGGAGCCTCCTCCTATGGGCTGCTCCATAGGAGCAGATGAGAGTGTGTTGTGAAGAGAATAATCTTAAACTGAACCCAACAGTTCCCTGTTGTATAACTTAATACCTTTACAAATTAGAAATTTGAGCACACAAAAATTCAAGCAAACAGTAAAAGGGATATTATTGAAATCTGCAAATTATTCGTTTTCAGAGTTTTTAAATGACTCTTTACCCCTTATGTGGAAAGTCCATAATGTTGAAATGGATGGTTGGCGTTAGGTTAAAAGTTGGATAATTAGTGTTGTTGAGTTGATGGCAATGCAATGGCTGTGCTGTGTGTATTTGTTGGGACATAGGATTATTAAATGTGTATTGGTTACGACATAGGATTGTAAATCTTTTTAATTTTAAGACTCTGTAAATTGTACAGCTGTATGCTTTTCAATAAACTTTTGACTTTGACTTTATATTTTGAGCTCAATCGTCATTTTGACATCGCTGACGTTTTCATTTGTGCATATGTCAATGTTGTACAGCCCTCGAAGGCATTACTCTTGACAGATGATTTAAAACTCTTTTTAAATGTTGATTCCTTAAATGACTGTGATTTTTGTGATGCATCCCGCTGGTGTCATGTTGAAGGGTTCTAATTCCAATGTCTGTAAGTGCTCCCTTATGCCTTATACTTGTAATTGCAATGTTTTAAATTATGACTGCAGGGTTAGATAGGGCAAAGAACCAAAGCGTATTTTGAAGCACTGGTGCTTCCCAGGACTGAGCTGTACAATGCCTGGGTGAATTGCATTGAGAAGGTCCAACGCAAAGTGCTAAAACATATGTTTTTCAAAAAATATGGGTACTTCTTAGACATTTGTAACAATCTATAGAACGAAAATATCTTTGTACACTTTTTAATATTGATCCCCCTTTATATCCTAGATCAATTGCCCTTTGCAGTTGAAACAACAGGAAGGCCTTCTCACTGAATTTTAATACAACAAATCCATGTATCATCAGATGTTGTATCTAACTATATAATGATTATGCCATCTAATATAGATATTGATTCCACCACTTTTATGCTCATGTTTGTTGCAGGTTAAGATAGTATTAACTACTGCTGTTAAAACAAAGAAATAAATTCCATTTAAAGCTTTTCATTTTCATTACGATATGACAACCTTGAGCTACATCCTATACAGAATAACCGTTAGAAATTACATAATACGTTATCTTAGACACAACATGTAGAGATAAGGCTATAATTAAGCCCTAGTATTAAAAACCTATCATCACAACTTTGCTCATTAATAGATAGGATCCAGTGGTTTTTATATATTGTTGTAACTCAACATAACTAAATATTATTAAATATTGGAATGCATTTGAGTTAGAAGCCTTGTGGAATTTGATGTATAATTAAAACTCACTTTCAAAAATTCTTAAATTCAAACCTATATTGTTTGTTTTCTTATATGTAAAGAGTACTTCAAGCAAACGAGTATTCTCTCACTCGACCAAATGACACTGGTTACATTTGTCAAAAAAATTTTGGGCTTTTCTTAGAGAATGCTAATGATGACTAGAGGTAGAAATGAGCTTCAGCTTTCTTGGAAAGGGGACCTATAACCTGGGTCAAAGGACCTTTCGAGTATCACATCCTGAAAAAAGGAGGGTTGAGGGAACCGAAAAATTATGGAAGACATTCATTTGCAAAAAAAAAATTATTTTGTTCTTTTAATTTTGAATTTTTTTCTCAATATTAAAGCTTATGTATGTCGCATTGCTTTTACATTTTATATATAAAGATATAAATTCCATCTGAACTCAAAATTGGTTTAGTATTTGGAATTATAGATGCCCCAAGAATATGAAGCATATGCTAAAATTCATCAGCCTCTGAGAATTAAATACAGATAAATGCACTTAAAGGCAAATAATTGCTGCAGTAGTTAAAATTAGCGTCATACCGACATTAATTTTTTCAATGCTTGTAATTACATGGTTTGGCAGGAAGCCCATTTTAAAATTATATTCAATCTATAAAGACGCCAATGATATTTTTTTCCGGTTATTTGTCACCTACCTGCAAAACCCAAATCTATTTAAAATTTATATGATTTTAATGTAAAATAGAAATTAGCTCCAGCTGAAGCACATTAGCTGCTACATGTTCATTATCATACAAAACATGTTACTTACGCATATAAACAAAGATAACAGATTTGAAATTCTCTATACTTGAGTAATAGCTGCCACACGTTTTTTGTTTAAATAAACGCACATTGATTAGTATGTAAGTAAGAAACACTAAACAATAGGAAACTAGTAGTTTTAATTGCTTTCAAGGGAGAAAAATTCTATTCTGTCCAGATCACTCACCTGTTAATCTCCATTTTTCCGGTTTTGCCAAAGAGAGCAACCTATTTATGTCCGATTTGTTAATTCTAGGCTCCTTTTGTAGCTTTATTTCAACCTCAACCTCCGCCTTACTGTCCTTGGAGCCATGTCTTCGGAAGAGTCCCACAATCTTGCCCTTGACATTCTCACTGCTTGTTCCATTTATATTCACGTACGTTTTATTTTGGCTTACTTTCTCGGACATGCTTCTGATGCTCCCAACGGAACACTTTCTGGTTCCTAAGCTAACTGTAAAATGTTTTACATGGTTGACGATTGTTGGGAAGGTATTTTTAGATATCAGCACAGAATAAATAATCATAATTTTTTTATCTTGGAGGCCAATAAATCATTAACAAAAACAACAATACGCAACGGTGTGGGTTTCAATTTATCGTGATCATTCATAATAAATGATTTTAGTAAAAGATTATAACCATTTTGAAATGATTTCGCGATATGATGATATATTTTCGATTGTGTAAAATGAGGTTAGAAGTTAATTTGGGCAATTCTTCTACTTTTTTTTGTTTTGTGTCATGGCTTGTTCAGTTTGAGACGATCAGCCAGCTCGGATCGACAATTATTCAAAATCCTTTATGTTCCTAAAAAGGAGCGCAATAAATTTTAAATATTGCTCTTCTACTTGTATGAATTTAGTTCAAGGATCAAATTTTGAACCTTTTTATCTCTAAATATGATAAATTTAATTAATTAACGAAATACTACGCATAATATAACAATTAAAAAACAATTTATTAAACAGATAAACTGTTGACTAAAACATGGGGGCGTTAGGTATATCTATTACCAATCCAAACCGGCACATTTCTATTATCAGTAAACAAATAGCCTTATTTGGCAATATGCAATATTGCGTTTTGCAAAACTAACATCAGGTGAATGCATTTTATTTTTACTGGTGTACCCACAGTATTACATTTGTTGGCGGCTAGAGCACGTAATCAAAAAGTAAACAAATTTTAGCTCCGCATTTGACGAACGATAGTCGCCTAATCTGACGTTGGTCCCTAAATTCGTTACACTAATCAATTCCCTTATCAGTATTATAGTTTGTTCGGTTTCGTATCAGGTGCAAGTTAGTTGGTGTTTGTGGTGCTTTTTTTTATCTTTCAATGCGTCTATTTAGGATCTTGTTTGCTTAATGGATGGTGAGTATTACGTCTATTTGTATACTTACGTTGGGCCTCGTCTTTGTTTCCACAGAAGTGAAAACTTTAACAAAGCGATATTCACTACCCAAGTTTTTGTACTGATGCCGCGCCAAAAGAAATAATAAAGCGGTCCTTGTCCACATAAGCAAAATAATACCACATATCGCAGCGTGACATAAAAATGCCTTATTTCCTCATCAATTTAAAATACAAAACGCAAATAGGTGAAAAATAATACCCCGAAAGTAGCAAACTAAAGATTTTCTTTGTTACAGGAAGAATGGGCCACAGCCATTCGTCGTCGCACAAACGTTTGCGATCAATATCATCGTCGAAAAACTGCGGCGAGTTCACCGAAGTCGTAGATCTCGAATTTAGCGATGCGGGAACATTTTCAGAACCCACTTGCACGGTTAATAAATTACCGGAAAATAGTCCCCTTAGGAAATTGGACAGTGTCGTGGAAGAAAACCAAGACGAGTCACCGTCAGTACAAATCCATCACCCCAAAGATCTGTTGTCGTTAGAAAAGCACGTCAAGGAGGTGGACCAAAGCATCGCGAACATGTCCGCGGATGAATTTTTCGTATACTTCCCTACGTTGAAAGATGACCTGCACAATTGCTGGCAGAAAGTCTATGGTATTCCGGAGCAACATTTGGAGACGAAATTGAAGAAACACCAGGTTATAGATCACATTAGGGAACTGTTACGAAAATTGAACGCTAGACTGCAGAGAAGAGATTTTGGTCAATAAAATCGTTTTAAGAATGCTAATCGTGTTTCTCAGATACAAAAACCTTGTCTGCATGTTAGGTCGTTTGCTTCTTAAGCGTGTATCCGTCTTTTTGCATTGGGAACAATAATGTTGCACAGTACTAGTTGCATAGATGCAGAAGTAATATCGTAAATGATATGGAACCATTTACAAGGGCGATATGCATATACAGTGTAACAAATTCGTTTGTCACCGTTGGAATTTCGATAACTATAAGACATACAGAGTCGGTTAAATGGAAGCAAAGTTGCGAGCTTTAGGACCCGTTGCGTTGCTTTGCCACTCCATTTGCCTTAACCATGTATTTTGTCAAATATATATTTATTAGAGAGGTGGTTATCAGCCAGGATGCGGTAGGCACCTTTTCCCCTATGTGCGCACATCTAGCTCTTGTAGTTTTCGAGAAAAACCAATTCCGGTCTACTACGCAGGAGCCAAGGAAGGCACTAACTGAAAATCGCTCCAAATTGAGTTTTACATCAAATTAAAGGGAATTTTACAAGTAATCGGAAAATCGAAACAAAATTTTTATATCATATACCATAAGGGAACTATAGTGCCCAAAAGGTGTTAACTTAAAATCGCTTCAAAATATATCAAGTTAAACGTCAAATTAAAGGGAATTTTACAATGAATTATCGAATCAGAATTTTTGTATCGCTTATCATAAAGGAGATACAACCCAAAAGGTGTTCAAATTAAAGCGAATTTTACAGCGAATTAGAAAATCGATTCAAAATTTTTATATCATTTATCATGCCCAAAAGGTGTTAACTTAAAATCAGTTCAAAATATATTGTTGTTGTGTCGGGGCGATCTTCATCTTTGAATAGATTTTCTATATAATTCTGCCATACCTCTAATTTTTATTCCAT
>JAEQML010078954.1:0-12197 GCA_016904865.1 Pissodes strobi | reverse complement strand
AATGTGCACGATATTTTGCACCACATAAGACCCTAATAGCTTTTTTTTGGACCTTAAAAATTTTTATTGAAGCTGAGCTGTTACCCCAAAGTGGTATTGCATATGATATTTTGGAATGAAACAACGCAAAGTAACAAGTTTTTAGAACAGAAAAGCTTACAAAAGAACGCAACCTTCTTATTAAGAACATAACACCAGACAACTCTCTTGACAGACCCCTCGTATGTGGCACCCACGATAGCTTATCGTCGATGGTAACCCCGAGCAGTTTGACATATTGTCCTTGCGCCAATTTAGGCTTATTATGTATTTTAGGTTAGTTTGGGTTATTAGGTATTTTAAGTATTTGCGTTTTATCATTATTTAGTAGCATTTTATGAGCATCAAACCATGACTTTGCCCTATCCAAAGATTGATCGGACATTATCGAAAGTTCATCAAAATTTGAGCTTTGATCTTTAAAAGTGGCATCATCTGCATAATTAGTGCATGCAGTTACATCCATATGAGCAACCAAATCATTCACATAGATTATGAATAAAAGGGGGCCCAAAATGGAACCCTGGGCAACTCCATAGTCCAACGCACCCCTATCTGATAAAGACCCGTTAAAGAAAACAACCTGAAATCTACCGCCCACGTAGTCCCTAATTAGTTTCAATTCATTGTCTCTAATTCCATAGATATCTAATTTTTTATAGAAGATGTTGTGAGAAACGCAGTCAAAAGCCTTTGATAAGTCGCACAACGTCAAAACACTATGCATTCCCTGATCAAGGCTCCCGACCACGCTCTCTACAACATTCAATAGCGCTTTCGTAGTTGACCGTCCCGCTCTAAAACCAAACTGGTTGTCGTTTAGAATGTCAAATTTTTCCAAATAAATAGTCAACTAATTTTTTAAAATTTTTTCTAAGATTTTGCCAAACAGGGGAACAACACTAATTGGACGATAGTTATCGGGACTGTTTATATCTCCTTTTTTAAGAAGAGGTATTACTCTGCTTGTTTTAAATACCTGCGGAAACTCACCATTAGACAAGCACTTGTTTATCAGTTCTCTCAACGGTGTTATAATTAAATCTATAGTACTAGCCAAAATTCTATGATTAATTTCAAAAACATCAACCGCTGAGGAGCTATTCAGTGTCATAAAAGTATCATAAACTTCAGGCTCTGTAACCGGATTTAGTTTGAATATACTCGATGTACGATTTACCTTTGAGAGAAAAGTATAATGGTCCACAGACGGTAGTTTCTTTACCAACTCGTCTGCGACATTGACAAAAAATTCGTTCATCTGATTAGCTGAAAGGCTCGATTTGTTCTCGGAATTTATTTTATTTTTATTTCTTTCACTATTTATTATTTTCCAGGCAGATTTGCATTTATTTTTAGAACTTCTCAAATATGAATCAAACGCCTCTTTTTTAGTTGTTATTATGGTTTTTTTATACTGTTTATACATCTGTTTATAGACTTCCCTATACCGGAGAGAATTAGAATGTTGGCTAAATAATTTTATGGAATGTACATGCTCTCTCATCGATTTTAATTCGTCCGTAAACCAATTTATCAATTTATTAGTGTTAGTTTTTTGAGTTTTAAGAGGAAAATATTTGTTTATGTTCGTATAAAAAAGGTCGGTAAGAAAATTGCTCAAATAATCAATGCTACATTCATTGGATTTGTAGATTTCCCAATTTATACTTAAAATTTCTTCTCTAAGAGAAATAAAGCCCTTTGTTGGGAATTGCCTTTTGGTCACAAAAGTTTCTGTTCTTTGGAAAGTGCCGTGAAAAATTATTCCTTGTCCAGAGTGATCTAAGAATGTAAGTTTAATTACTCCCGATCTGTAATCATCATCAGACAGATCTTTCAAAATGTTGTCTATACAGTTTTCCAACCGAGTCGGTTCGAAGATTGTTTGCTCAATTCCAAAGCTTTTAATTATATTATGCAGTTCACCAAGCTCTGGCGAAGAGACATTAAAATGAAAGTTAAAGTATCCTAATATTAAAATCTTTTTGTTGTATTTATTAAATATATAATTCAATAAACCTTCAAAATTGTCTAAAAATGGTTTTCGATCTACACAGCTTGATCTATATAAACACAGAATCAGGTAGTCACCCAAATCTATACCACAAAATTCAGAGTAAAATTCAATATTAAACTCTCCAAAATCAAGACACCTAAAATTTAAATTGTTCCTTATGAAAATCGAAGCCCCACCCCTAGTCTTTATTGTCCTACAATAAAAACTCGCTAGGCTGTATTCCGGTAAGTAAATCTGTTTGATGTTTTCAGTATTTAGAAAATGCTCTGAAATGCAAACAATATCAAATGGAAAGGCATCCAAAAACAAGGATAACTGATCCACCTTGTCAGTCAACCCCTGTATATTTATGTGAAATGCACTTAGATCAGCGCCAAAGTTAAATTTTGAGCAATTTCCTGAAAAATATTTAGTCAAAAACTCAATAAATGGAATCTCTTCCCAATGGTCGTTTCTTATCTGGACATAGTTGACACTTTTCTTCTGTGAAAAAACCTGTTAACACAGGTTCCCTTTGGCCATATAGATGTGTTCAAGGCCTGCTCCAGGTGTTCTTCTCGAATGGTTACCTTAAATGAGGAGTAGTACTCTGGATATTTTGATTGCAGCTTTTCGCACTTGACTTCAGGAAAACTTTGCTGTAGAAATGCCTGTACTTGCTCTTCTGTTGTTGTGGGATGCAATTTATAAACATGCAAAAATGACAAAGCATCGCAGGTTTTCAGAGTAACATTTGATTCGACGCTGTTTCCAACGAATAGATTGCTTGGTTTTGTATTGCGGCGACGCCTTTGTCTCGGGAACTGGAATCCATCAAGATCTTCTGCAGATTTCAAGCTGTTTTCGGCCGCAGCAATGGCCTGTGCAACATCTTTTTTTGCTATTTCAGATGAAGCGTTCCCTGTTTCTAAAGGCACCGAGGGTTTTTGTTGATTTACCCTCGTATTTGTAGCCAATTTTAAGTTTTGCAGTATTCTGCTTGGACCAGAACCTTTTTGGATTTCTGCTTGTGTGCTTTTTGACTGATTATGCGTAGATGGCGCTGATGTGGATGAAATTTGCAATAAATCTCGTTTACTATTTATTTCATTATTATGAAACATGGTCTTATAAACGGTTATCATATCTGATTGCTCAATAATACGGGACTCCAAATGTCCAATTAAATGTTTGTTTCGCTCCAATTCTATCTTATGAAAATTGTACTCACAATTTTGTTGTCTCTGCCCTCGTTTACACGTAGCATTGCATGACGACTTAACCTCACTTACTTCAATCATTGTATTTTCAAGTATTTCTTCATTTTCTTGAGTTGCTAAGCACTTTTCGCAGACATCTTCTTTAATATACTGTAGATCAACGTGGTCACTAAAGATTTCCGGTACTTTTCGGTTTACAATGATGTCTAATAATTCATTTTTACTCAATTTTGCGAGCCGAGTTAAAAGCGCGGGTTTGTCGTGCGCCATACTTTATAATCAGAGAGCATAACAGACATTAAAACTAAAATAATTTAGCACTTATCTTGCGTAGCTGTTTCACCGTCAGGTGAGCACGGACGGCTTGTTCTGGAACTAGGCTGGGTGGAAACCCGTCCTACGTCCAACACGTCTCGCCGGTCCAATGGACGCGGGACGGTCTGGTCACACCAGGCAAGCAAGCTCCGCTAGGCCAAATCTACAGCCGACCAGACAGGTAGGGGAACCAACAAGTTCTCGCCTAGTCCAATGGAGTATATTAAGAGGAGCAATATGTCATTTTAAAATTCATTTAGCTTTTATCCCACTGATATGCATGAACTAAAGAAATCTTTCCTAACGATAAAAAATAAAAATTCATCCGGAGACGATGATATATCAGTCCAAGTACTTAAGAACTTGCCTGACTCAGCCCTGATAGCACTCAGTGAGGCGATAAACCATTCTTGGTCATCTGATGTTTTTCCACCTGGTCTTAAGGCGTCCAGAGTTATACCCCTATTTAAGGGGGGTGACTCCGAGAATTTGTCTAGTTTCCGACCAATTTCACTACTCTCAACCCTTTCCAAGATTATTGAAAAACTAACCAAAAGCAGGATCATCTCATTTTTAGAACGTCATAATATTTTAAACCATAATCAGTTTGGTTTTCAAAACAACAAAAGCACTAATGATGCCATTTTCAGTTTCTTGGAGGGAGTCTATGGCGACATAAACCGGGGTGGTGCTTCTGCGGCAGTGTTCTGTGATTTGTCAAAAGCGTTTGACTGCGTAAATCGAAGAATACTGCTGCTTAAGCTCCAACACTATGGCTTCAGGGGCACAGTTTTGGACTGGTTTCACTCATACTTAGAGGATAGAAGCCAGGTCGTTTCTATGGGTTCAGCAAGATCTGATAGCAGGATAATTGAGTTCGGCGTTCCGCAGGGTTCAGTATTGGGACCGGTTCTGTTTCTCACGTATATTAACGACTTAGTAAATGTGGACATAAAGGGTAAATTTACCCTATTCGCAGACGATACTACTATCCTTTGGCATAGTGATAATGCCCAATCATTATATGAAATGGTGTCGTCTGATCTTCGTCAGGTCAAGGGTTGGTTCGACTCTAATTTGCTTGCCCTAAATGTTAAAAAAACAAATATTCTTGGTTTTAAATGTGATATGAGTGGTCTAAGCATTCGGGATTGTTCCTTGTTGAACCTGTCCCATGCTAAATTTTTGGGTCTTGATGTTGACAGAGATCTCAGGTTTGGACCGCATATAACCGCACTGAGCAAAAAAATAGCTTCAGGATGTTATGCAATTAGAACTGCCTCTAGAGAATTGGCTTGGTTACAGCCAAAAGCGTATACTACGCCCTTGTTGAATCGCGCCTTCGATATGGCATTGCTTTTTGGGGAATGTGTAGTCAGGGACTTTTTAATATTATATTTCTATTGCAAAAAAGGGCTCTCCGCTCTCTTTATCACATAGGGCATCGAGAATCTTGTTGACCATTTTTGATCTCGGGGAGAATTTTGACTTTGGTATCGATTTTTATATTAAAGACGGTTATTTTATTATTTAAAAATAGGAAGAAGTTTATAGATCCTGATCCTTGTTATGCTACACGACGTAGTATGGATATACCTTTACCTATACCTACATCAACGTTAACTAAGAAATCAATACTTTATGAAAGCAAAAAGATTTTCAATCATTTGCCAGTAGCTCAAGAACAATCACTGAAATTGTTCCGTAAAAAGGTAAAGACGTTGTTAGTTGGTAAAGCTTACTACACTTTGACTGAGTATTACTGTGATAATCTTTAAGATAACATTTTAATCATGCATCAAGTAATTTTGTGATAACATTTAATGCTTCTTTATTTTATAGTTGTTTGATGACTTGTTATTTGTTCTTTTATTGTTACTGGTTGTTTTTATTGTATCGACTTTTGTTACTTGTGCCGTAAGACTGCTGACTTCTTTTTATTCAACAACTAAATGAGCTTTTGCTCATGTTAAGTTTTAGATTTTGTTTAACTAAAGTGTGGCAAACTTATTTGGAACAGCGACGTTTGAGGAGCGAAGCGAGGAAAAATGACTTGCAGCCAGTCGCCTTGATGCACTTGGTCACCAGGACGAGGGGAACTTGACGCACCTGTTGCCGGATGTATCGGGCAGATAGATATAAATGTCGCAAATTTATTTAAATTGATAATGTTTAAAATAGATTATGAATTAAAGTTGAAGTAATACTAAAGTTCCAGTTTTCGGTTATTTTCAATGAGTTAATGAGTACATTAAATTATGTGTTTGTCTAAATAATAGGTATCAATATTAATTCTCAAAAAATATTAAAGTTACTCGACAACATCGCCAATTTTTTGTCCGCATTCTTTCCGCTGTTCCAGTTATACTTGCCACACTTTAGTTTGTCTGTTTTATTTCAAAAATACATAACAATTTGCTATTGCTATTGTTCCTCCAAGGTAGGCTTTGTGTTTTCATTGTGTGTAATTTTCCATATTTATCTTGAAAATTGTTTTACTTTTGTGTTACTTTATTTTACTTTTAGTTGTAGTTTTAATTGTAAACAAAGCTTTGTCAATGAAATTTATCTTGGACAATAAAGCATATTTTGACTTGACTTGACTTGAGTAAAGGTACTGCCAAACTCCTGCCCCAAGGGAAGGACCCTAGGAATGGAAACATTCCCTAGTAACGAGCCACAACCATATGTGAATCGATTGCTATTATATACTATCTTTCCGAAAAAAACACTTCAACAGAGTTTCAAATGTCAGATTCAATAGACAGGATATTACCCTTTTATTTTAAATAAAATTTCAAAAATGAATCAAAAGTTAAAAACAACAAAGAATAAATGAGAAAAAGCACCCACGTGATAATATATTAGAGAAATCGAAATATATTACAATTATAGCTTAATATTATTTATGCAAAAAAACTACAAAGATTAAATTCGCCCAAGGGAAGCCGACATCATCAGTCTGGTGCAGATAAAATCCATACTATATTGATAAAAGAATTCAAGTAAAATCTAAATAACGAACAAAGGCACTAAAATAAACTTTAACGAAAAATCATACTAACAAATTTGCCAAATAAATGATCTGAGTAACCCTCCAATATTATTATAAAATAAAAGGCATATATCTCTTCCCGAATTTAATTTTAATGAATCAAGTGAAAAGTTCAAGTACGGTCCACATAACGAACGAAAAGCAGTAAAATATACTTGAATAAAAACATCGCACTAAACGGGTTTGGCAAATAGATAAACCGAACGACTTTCCAATATTAATATCAAAAAGATAGCGTGCGTTTTTTAAATAATTCAAAGTTCAATAAAGGAAACGACAATGAACGAAAATACGCCGAAAATATGTACTCTACATTTTACGACATGATCTGAGGGCTTCCCTTAGTACGGTATCTAATAATAAAGGAAACTGCATTACCTAGCCCCTAACAACCGAATTTCCCGGTTTAGGGTCTAATTAATAATTCAAATCAACAACCCACACGAAGCTCTAAAAGTTGATTGCAATATTAAATAATAAAATTAACGATCAATTCCCAATTGCATTAATTCTAACTCCGGTAATATAACAAATTCTAATGGCTGTAGAAAATAGTTGCCCTTGATAAAGCGAAATCGAAATCAATGGTCAAGTAAATCGAACTACTAAAATTAGCGAAAATCTACATTACATTTCGTCGGAAATAAAATTAAATGATTAATTTGGCTGATCGTAAAACCCCAAGAATAAATAACAACGACTATTTTATTCAAATATAGAATCCCAAAAGCTTAAATTACTCTCGAATCAGTTTGACGTTACACCGAATAATCTAGCCACTTAAATCTAGTCCGATATAAATGAAAATGGTTAATTTAATAATCATTAAATAATAAACTAGGCCACCCGAGTAGTAAAAAGAACTGCCAACTCTGATCAAGTCTCTAATTATGATGACGTCACGCCGAATAATTTAGCATATTAAATTGGATCCGAAATGAATGAAAAGTGAAATAATACAACCATGCCAAGACTAAAGATACAAGAACGCAAAACAATCTGCAAGTAATAAAGAAACTTAACTCTCTTAAACGGAGGGCGAAACTACGTGGCACAAAAAACCCCAAGTACCACTTTGGCCACTACGTTAGAAAGAAAACAATTTCGAATATCCTCGCTTGGCGAATTTTTCCCGTATTTACAGCACTAAACTTAATCGAAAACAAATCGCAATGGCTAATACGGGAATCACTACGTTGTTAGCCGACAAAATCCACCGCAAATGACTCGGCTTAAAACAAATTTTAAAAATCGACTTAACAACCGAAAGGCTTCTCTGGAAAAGGGACCGTACCTACCAAGCTGAACAAGAAGTCCCTCGCGCTCCGAAAGAAGAAGTCCGCGCGCAAGAAATTTTACTGCGGCGTTCCTAGACGCTCCAATCAAACAGATTCCCTGGGTCGCGGGACAGAAATAATATCGAATCCAATATCGGAATTCGATTTCGTACTTCGAACGAGAGCATGAATAATACCGGGGCGTACTAAAAATTTATTTCTAATTAATGACCAAAACGGGATGTCACAATTTAAGTACATCAACGCGAGCGAAGCCGCGGGTAAAAAGTGTCCTATGTCCTTTACTATACTCTTAAAAATATCTGTACAAAATTTCATGATGATCGGCTAAGTAGTTTACACGTGGAAAATAGGATTAAAACTAACCGTAAAAATCAACGCGGTCGAAGCCGCGGGTAAAAGCTATAAGTCTCCTACGTCCTTTACTATACTCTTGAAAATATCTGTACAAAATTTCATGATATCTTACTTTTAATGATCTTTGACAGTTATTCAAGCACATCAACTCGAGCGAAGCCACGGGTAAAAATTATCCTATGTCCTTTACTAGACTCTTGAAAATATCCCTACAAAATTTAAAGATTATCGGTTGAGTAGTTTACGCGTGGAAAATACAGTTAAAACTAACCGTACAAATCAACTCGAGCGAAGCCGCGGGTAAAAACTAAAAGTGTCCTATGTCCTTTACTATAATATTGAAAATATCTGCATAAAATTTCATATCTTACTTTTTAATGATCTTTGACAGTTATGCAAGTACATCAACATGATCGGTTGAGTAGTTTACGTGTGGAAAATAGGTTAAAGCTTACCGTTAAAATCAACGCGAGCGAAGCCGCGGGTAAAAACTAAAAGTGTCCTACTTCCAAAATGTACAAAATTTCATGATATCTTACTTTTTAATGATCTTTGACAGTTATTTAAGTATATCAACGCGAGTGAAGCCGCGGGTAAAAACTGTCCTATGCCCTTTACTGTACTCTTGAAAATATCTGTACAAAATTTCATGATGACCGGTTGAGTAGTTTACGCGTGGAAAACAGGATTAACACATGCCGTAAAGATCAACGGGAGCGAAGCCGCGGGTAAAAACTAAAAGTGCGCTATGTCCTTTACTATACTCTTGAAAATATCTGAACAAAATTTCATGATGATCGGTTGAGTAGTTTACGCGCGGAAAATAGGATTAAAACTAACCGTAAAAATCAACGCGAGCGAAGCCGCGGGTAAAAACTAAAAGTCTCCTATGTCCTTTATTATACTCTTGAAAATATCTGTACAAAGATTCATGATAATCGGTAGAGTAGTTTATGCGTGAAAGCGTAACAAACAAACAAACTCACATCCACATTTATAATATTAGTTAGGATTAGGATTTCCGAGAAGTCACGTTCGAAATGTATCTTGTATTTTCGAAAACTACATAATATATTTGCATTCTATCTCAATAACATTAATCGACATGGTTACGATACCCTAACGAATAAAATGTTAGGTTTGTTCCATACACGAAACGTATATTTTTGGT
Source organism: Pissodes strobi (assembly GCA_016904865.1). Classification (NCBI taxonomy): domain Eukaryota; kingdom Metazoa; phylum Arthropoda; class Insecta; order Coleoptera; family Curculionidae; genus Pissodes; species Pissodes strobi. The sequence goes on along the minus strand of JAEQML010078954.1, from coordinate 2,743 downwards.
TTGTAATCAGCGTTAAGCGTAGGGTGCCAATTATGTAACACATTATACATAAATATGTCAGGTTTACTCAGCGGGTTCAATAATAATTAAAGGCGTGGGTCGAAGAGTTGGCAGTTAGGTGAGGATGCCACTAAATTTTTGACAATGAATATATCAATGATTTTTACACATTAAAATAAGGGCAGTAAAATTTAGAAATATTGTAGCGTTATAAATATTACGGAATACAATATTACAATATTTCGAATTTCTCTGCTTAATTTGTGGTATCGATATGGTCATTAACTTACTAATGCGATATTACTCCGGTGCCCGAATCTGTTTGACAAGGAGCGTATGTCCGGTGATTGCGCATGTGAAAAGGTGGTATATATTAGTTTGTGAGGAAATTTGATAGCCCTTCTCGCTTCGACTTTCAGGCGAGCAAGTGTGACGAACCAAGGGCCAGCCCCTGATCTAGTTAAATTTGATTCAACAATTATTTAAAAAAATTATTTTCAACTGTTTCAAAATTAAACTCGGTCATCAAGGGGAAGAAACGTTCCATTAAATTATTTTATTAACAAGATGTAAAAAACAAATTGAAGTCTAACTTTCACGAAGTAATGACAGAATCTCGAAAAATGGTTAATCATTTTGCCTAATAAAAGTATACGAAAAGCAACTAACACAGCTTGATTAAAAATAAAACCACTTACCATTGGAATATATTTCAATAAACGGCATAACTTCACACGATACGGGATCCGATTTTAAAACACGAGAGACTTGTACTTTGGTTTTTTTTTACTGCATATTATCACGCAAACTTCAAGAAATAGCTAACACAAAACGCAACCCTCAAAAACCAGGTCCCCCAAACTTTGTTCTAAAAAGAAAACTATTGGCCAGGGGGCGTTTCTAATAAAACAGATTTCCAGACCCAGCCAATTGAAACGAAAAACACAAAGTCATGACCTCAAAAGTTCAATTACCGCTTGAACCGTAAAAACCATGTGTGAACTAAATTCTGTGACGAACCTTAGTTTGGAATGGACAATTTGGAACACTTGGGGGATTGGAATTTACAAAACCAGTTAATACTCGAATAGCTGTTTTCGGCGAAAATTGGAGCGTTTTGCGTCATACCACCTTGCACGTGTTTTTCTTGCCGCAGGTGTACAGATTCCGGATTTTTCTGGGAACAAACAAGTCAAAAAGTTGCTATAAAAGCGAGAAATTATCGGGGCAAAGGATAGTCTGAAAACACATTTCACTTGCATCACGTCGTAAGGTCCGAAATGGAACTCGGAAAATTTTTATAGTCTGAAAACAACCTTCACTTATAGCTCGTCGTAATGTCCAAGTGGGACTCGGGAAATTTATAGTCTGACCAGAAACTTCACTTGCAGTACGTCGTAATGTCCAAGTGGGACTCTGGGAAATTTTAAAAGTCTTAATTATATCTTCACTTGCAGTAAGTCGTAATGTCCAATAGGGACTCGGGAAAATTTTAAAAATAACTTTAATTTTTCAAGTCTGTTACTGTGGTGACAGTATTGACTAAACCGAAAAATAGTGTCTCACAGTTTGAGGCTCGTGGAAGTATCTAACTAATTAAGTAAATTCATGTCGTCGGCTCGAAAAGTAATGTAAAGAAACGCTGTTTGAAATTCGTCATCCGTCCAGGAAGAAGGTGGTCAAAAGAAGCAATGGAGGCTGGGATGGCAGGTTCCGGTATAACGTTAAGTCATAGAGAGTAAGTGTAATTTTATGATCATAATGCTTAGGGTACCTGTAAATTTGATAACATTGTCTTGTTGTATGTACTCGAGAATTTAATGATTATTCCATTAAACCATTCAGTGCTAACGTTACACTGTAATTGTATGCGGTAAGAAAAGTTAATCGAGTATTAATTATTATTATCCCATTAAAACCAATCAATGCTATCGTCATTCTGTATTTTATTTTGTAGAAATTGTAGAATTTGTTTTTGCCATAAGCCACGAAATAATTAATCTTCAGGCAGTGTATGAATACACTGCGGAAAAGATTTATTGCTAATTGTATTTCTTTTATTAATCCATAATTGCTTCACTGGCTAGTTTTTACTTATCATTCTCCCAGATAAAATATAATCCTCTAGGAAAATTATTGTTACACGGTAAAAAATCACAAAATAGTAATACCAGTGACATTTTCTGTGCGAAGACTGATTGTCTGGCGAACTTTAAATACGAGGTCATATCAGAAAATAAGTGACTAGAATGAACCAACCACTATTTAAATAAGAAAATGCTCCCTTTCAATTGTGTGCTCCCTTAAATACGCAATCTCAAATATTGATTTTATTTTTTATACAAAACCGCAAACTGATTTGGCCTACGTGCATTTAATTATATTAAATATACCTGAGAAGAGAATTAAGTGCTGGAAAGAGGAATGAGGTTGTTGCAAACTAGGTGGAGACATATCGATAGTTGCCCAAGTGTCTAGGTAAATTATTTTCAACGAAATAGAGTGTCAACACACTGGTACTGTGAACCCGATTACAGAAAATGAACAGAAGGTGAAGAAAAGGCCGAAAATACAGTAAGTAAGTGAATAGGGTAAAATCGGCGTTCATTACACAAGCCGTTTCCATAGCGGAATTTTATTTTTACCTCCAGAGCTGCGTATCGCTTAATTGTGCCGTTACATTAATAAATAAATTCAGTAGAATGTATATTTTGTAAATTACCGAACATCTCACCGTAAAAAA
>JAEQML010078953.1:0-12197 GCA_016904865.1 Pissodes strobi | reverse complement strand
AAAAAAAATATCACCAAAGGCACATTAATTATTCCTAATTATGTTTTATGTTAAAACCGTCTTAAGATATGTTTGACAAAGGCCATATTAAAATTTCATGTCGATCGAAGTTAAAATAAGGGAGATAGAGAAGTTTATGCAAAAAATTAAAATTTTGCAACAATTTTCAAGATTTTTGGAAATTTGTCAGTTACTCTGATTTCGCAATTCCGGATCAAGGGGCGAACAAAAAATTCGATTCCGGTAGGTCATTTTACATAAGAATTCATATTTTCTAGGTGGATGTTCGCGACTTGTATAGAGGTGGTCGATTTCAGCACCTCTGGGTCCCAACTATGAAGACGTGCGCTGTATATTTACAACTAAAACGTGCACAAAATTAGTATATAATTCATAAAAATAGCAAGCGGGCCCACAGGAGCTTTATTTTACTAGCTGAGGCTGACCCAAACATAGCAAAACTATCCAGAAATTAGTAATCCATGGTAACAATCCTTGCAAAACTAATCCAAAGTAATTAAAATTAACCAATGTACGAAAATTCAGATTGATCCTAAATACTACAGGGCTCTCCCAAAAAGTGTTTTCATTCGATACAAAGCATTTTTAGTTTAATGTAAGTAATTATTTTATTGGTTTCATGTTTTAAATAATTTTTTATTTGTTCATGTTTATATTATTTTTAAGCAACCCCGTATTATAAGCACTATTTTGCTACAAAATAGGTTCAGCTCTTACTGTATTTTGTAAACTTAGTTTGTCTTTGCTTAACTTTTAAGTATTTAATTTTTTTTGAGTCATCTTCAATACTTGGAGATTTGGCGCAATAAATAGAATTGCTTTTTTTCACAAGCTCTATAACATAATTATATAATATAATTTCAGGAAAATCGACCGGTCGCCGAAATCCCATATAAGATGTGCGATGTCCTTTGGTGTGCTTTGATAATATTTACTTGGCTACAAATAATTTTATTATTAATCAGCAGCAGAACGCATTAAATCCTGATGTGAATAAATACACTATATTATTTATTGCAGGCGATTTCAAAAAATGGCATTAAATGATGATTTAGACTATAGTCTAAATCATCTATAATGTTCGAGTCAAGTCTAGATTAAAGCTTCAGTTCAAGATTTAGATTTAAATAAACTCGAAGATTAACTCGGGCGATTAATCGCCAAATGGGCAATATAAATTATTACTTTGCGGCCATAGAGATATTATGAATTAAATGCTTTTCGTTGGGTCATCCTGTACATCACTCTAAATATGATTTACGCGTGCTAAAAGTACTTATTTGTTTAATTATTCCGACATATATTTGTTTAAACAATCTTCAGGTGTTTTTGACACGGCACGGTTTGTAATTTACTTGTTCGCCAGTCTAAGTAATAAATTTCCTTAAAACAGAAATATTAAGCGATTATGCCATAGTGGGGGGACTTTACTGGGCCATCGTCATCAAGGAGCATTGCAAAGGCAGTGCTTATTACTCTTCGTTCTTCTTTGTGCCTTTCATCCGGCCTTACGTGCGTTTGTTCACCTTGCTGTTTACAAGGAAGAATTTTGTAACGATGTTTTGTAGTGTTAAGTGATTCTCATTTTTTTATTTTTATTGGTTTGCATAGGAGGAGAATTCGAACTGTGCCGCGATGCAAGTTTTTGACCTAGTCAATGAATATGTAAATAATATTTTTTTATTATTATTTTTTATATTTATAATTGGGTTCAGGTTTTCAGTACATTTATAATCGCAACATAGAAAATAAGTAGGTATATAACAATAATGGATATACTTTCCACACATTATAGGAATTAAAAACCCGTATTTTAATAATTGTTATTATTGTTAATTAGGCTGGGAAACAAGAGTTATTGCGTGGGTATACGATTTTTTCAAGCTAATGCGATTTCCCAATGGCATGCTGAATAAAGGCAGTCAATCATGAATACTGCAAAATCTGTATGTGCTTATAAAAAATTAAATTAAATTAAAAAATAGAATAAAGGTGCAGTTGCTTACAAAAACAAACATATCTATTTTTCAATAGAAAACAAATTTAAGTTACAGGATGCTAAGAAAATACAAAAATATTAGCCATTTTCAGGAATAAACTATTATCTATCATTTTAAGGGAAAATATAAAATATATTTTTCGATTTTATCGCAGAGTTGAGGACCATATAAATTCAGCTGAAAATTAAGAGTTTAAAAATGAATTGTATTTTTTTCATCTTTTTATCTTTGTTACCTAATTATGCCTATTTTTTGAAATTTTAAAATTATAGAGGACACATTTATACCTAAATATTTTGTGACAAGAAAAGTAAAATTAGGCGGAACAGCTAACAATGTATTAAGATTTACAAAATAGGTATTCAAATATTCAAAATATTTTTTGTTGTTATTATTTTCTCTAAAATGAAGATTAAAGCAGGTTTACTTTAGACAGTATTTCAAGTTTTTAATTTTTGAGCGCACTGTACAGGGTGATCCCCTATAATGTCGCCCCCCTTTAACTTTTTTATTTTAAGTCTCTCAAAAAAATTAAAAGTATGGTTATGTAGGTACTGAAAAATACTTTTTTTCTCCGTATAAAAAATATTGGAAAAATGAACAGTATACAGGGAAAACCAAAAAGTTAATTTTTTTCAATGGAACACCCTATATCTGAATTTATTTTTCGATTCCTCGTAAAATTCTAAGCATATTTTATGTATGATGTTATACCTCTAGAGTTAGTAGTTTCACAGCTATAAACAGTTGAAAATCGGTACTTTGGCTACTTTTCACCTTGGTAGCAAGGAGATCATTAGAGATGGAGTAAAATGAATTTCACATTCGTATCTTAACTTTTCAAGAGCTATCTGATGGTGCTAACTTATGGTACCTACCGAGGTACCAGATTTGGTACCCATGGTACCGCCTGCCAGTTAGTACCGTCAGATAGCTCTTGAAAAGTTAAGATAGGAATGTGAAATTTATTTTACTCCATCTCTAATGATCTTCTTGCTATCAAGGTGAAAATTAGCCAAAAACCGATTTTCAACTATTTATAGCTGTGAAACTACTAACTTTAGAGGTATAACATCATATATAAAATATGCTTAGAATTTTACAAGGAATCTAAAAATAAATTCATATATAGGGTGTTCCATTGAAAAAAAATTACTTTTTGGATTTCCCTGTATACTGAACATTTTTCCAATATTTTTTATACGCAGAAAAAAAGTATTTTTCAGTACCTACATAACCATACTTTTATTTTTATTGGGACACTTAAAATAAAAAAGTTATAGACGGGCGACATTATAGGGGATCACCCTGTACAGGGTGGCTCGAATTCGAGTCTGTGTATGGGCATCTCGAAAACCTTAAGATATAAAGGGTCGCGCATTAGAGGCCTAACAATAAATGCCGTTAAGAAAGTTTTAAAACTCCCAGTATTTCCGGAGATATCGGAAAAAAACCAAAATATTGAAAACGGATTTCAAATTGAATTTCACTTTTGTGTTGCCACTTTTTCCGGTCTATCCAATGGTGGTATCCAACGTTTTGTCTTCAAGGGATCATCATCAACTTTCTTTTTTTTTAATGCAAAATTATTTCTTTTATCGTTTTTCAGATGATATTGGCGTTATTAATATGAATGTTTCTATTTATTTTTTATTTTTATATTTGTATTTTTGAAATTATCAATTTTGCTTTGGCATAATTTTAAGTAGTTTAACTTTTAAAACTTTTATATTCTATAAAAATATTTTATTTTGTTTTTGTGTTAAGTGGAAAATTGGAGCCTTTCTTTTCAATAAAAATATAAAGTGGTAAAATTAAGTAAACAGGTTCGATTGTTTTTTTACTCGAAAGCGAAATAAATAATTTAAAAAATAATAATATTAAAAAAATAATAAAACAAAATTAAAAACACATATTCATATTAATAACGCCAATATTATCTGAAAAACGGCAAAAAAACTAAAGGTCGTATTTAAAAAAAGAAAGTTGATGATGACCCCTTGAAGACGAAACGTCGGATTCCAAACTGAATACCACAATTGGATAGAACAAAAAGTGGCAATGGGAAAGTGCAATTCAATTTGAAATCGGTTTTTAAATAACCTCTGGAAAAAAATAAAATTAACATTTCTGTTTTTTTCGGAAATCTCCGGAAATAATTAAAATTTTAAAACTCTCTAAACGACATATTTTTAGGCACTTAAATGCACAATTTTGCCCTAATTTGACTGACACTCCCTGTACACCCTGTACTCGAATTCAAATGGGGATCTCGAAATCCGTAAGAGATATTGTGTCGGTCCAATCAAGATAAAATTGCGCATTCAGGTGCCTAACAATATGCCGTTTAGAAAGTTTTAAAATACCGAGTATTACGTAGATATCCGAAAAAAAAAACGAAATTTGAAAAATCGTTAAATTTTTTTTCCTAGGCTTGTTTAAAAACGGATTTCAAATTGAATTGCACTTTTGCACTGCCACTTTTTTCGCTCTGAAATCCGACGTTTCGAGTTCAAAGGGTCATCATCAACTTGCTTTTATTAAATACAAACTCTAATTTTTTTTATCGTTTTTCTGATGATATGGGCGGTATTAACATGAATTCGTTTTTTAATTTTTATTTATTCTTTTTTTATTATTTTTTCAATTATATATTTTGCTTTGGCGTAATTTTGAGTAGTTTAGTTTAATTAAATTTAATTAAAGTTCTTATTTAAAAAGAAAAGTTGATAACCCCTTGAAGATGAAGAGTCGGATTCCAAACCCCTCATCTACTTCTTTTTTAAATACGAACTTTAATTAAAGTTATTTATCTTAAAATCTTCAAAATTACACCAAAGCAAAATAAATAAATAAAAAAAAGAATAAGAAAAGAAAAATAAAAAATAATAAAAATACTCTAATATATTAATAACGCCAATATCATCTGAAAAACGATAAACAAAAATGTATTTTGTTTGACTGAAATAAAAGAGTTGATGATGACCCCTTGTAGACGAAATGTCAGATTCCAAACGGAATATCAGCATTGGATAGAGCGGAAAAGTGACAATGCAAAAGTGCAAATCAATTTAAAATCCGTTTTTAACTAAGCTCTGGAAAAAAATAAAACGATCTTTTAATATTCCTGTTTTTTTCGGGTATCTCTGGAAATATTCGGAATTTAAAAGCTCTCTAAACGACATATTGTTAAGCATCTAAATGCTCAATTTTGTCTTAATTTTGACTGTATCTCTTACGGTTTTCGAGTTCCCCTTATATTTAGACAGCGTCTAGCACGGTTATTATACAGGGTGGAAAAAAACATTAAATAGAAAAAATGTAGGGATCATTTTAGATCGCCAGAAAATGTTCTAATATATAATACTGGGATATCGCAAAGTTCATGAAAAAACACAAACATGATAAATCTTTAATACAACTATTAAAGTATATTAAAACAAAAATTACTAGATTTTTTTTTTGAATTGAAAAATATGTGTGTTGACATTTAGTTTAGCCGTTTTAAAAAGTCTTGAAAATAAGGGCTTGTGAGTTTTCATAAATTATTTTATAAAAAAAAATATTGTTAATTTTTTGGGTCTATTTTGATTATTGAAAATAATTAAATATATTAATAATATGTTATAATATATAGTTACAATATGTTAAGTCTATAGCTTATTTGTTAAATAAAAATAATAATAACTGCCATTTAATTAAACAAAATAATCACGTTTTTAAAATGCGAATATTTCGAAAACGGATAAACCAAATGTCAATACATTATATATTTTTGAATTCGCAAAAACAAAAGGTTTGTCAATTTTTGTTCTAAGATACAGAGTGTTCCATAAAAGATTTACAATGTTTGCCTTTCTTATCATTTTTGCGATATCCCTGTATTATATTTTAGAACATTTTCTGGTGATTTAAGATGATCTTTACAACTTTTGTATTTATTGTGTTTTTCCACCTTGTACAATAACCGTGCTAGACGCTGTCTAAATATAAGGAAGGAATGACCCTCTACAGTTCGCTCAAAAAATGAAAAAATTTAATTATTTCCTAGAGTGAACTTGCTTTAATCTTCATTTTGGAGAAAAAAAAGCAGAACAAAATATTTTGAATTTAGTTCCAAAATGTTCTAAAATATATTATACAGGGATATCGCAAAGTTGATGAAAAGACAGAAACATGATAAATCTTTAATGGAACACCCTGTATATTAAAACAAAAATTAATAGAACTTTTTTCTTAATTCAAAAATATATAATGTGTTGACATTTAGTTTAGCCGTTTTCGAAATATTTGCATTTTAAAAACTATCGAAAATATTAACGGTCACATTGAGCACTTGTGAATTTTCATAAATTATTTTATAAAAAAAATATTGTTAATTTTTTGGTTCTGTTTTGATTATTGAAAATAAGTAAATATATTAATAATATGCTATAAGTATAGTAATAATATGTCAATCTTAACTGATTTGTTAAATAAAAATAATAATAACTGCGATTTAATTATTAAACAAAATACTCACGTTCTTAAAATGTAAATATTTCGAAAACGTCTAAACCAAATGTCAATATATTATATATTTTTTAATTCAGAAAAACAGATTTAATAATTTGTTTTAATATTCCATTAAAGATCTATAATGTCTGCGTTTTTTATTATTTTTGCGATATTCCTGTACTATATTTTAGAACATTTTCTGGCGATTTGGGACGATTCCTACAACTTTTGTATTTAAAGTTTTTTCCACCTCGAATAATAACTGCCCTAGATGCTGTCTGAATATAAAGAATGACCCCATTTTTTTAGAGCATAGGTTTTATATATAGATTAATTTTTTTAGAGGAATTAATTTATTGTACTCTTATAAATCACCTCACCCGTGAGAATACTGTATTGAGGGTGTCCCATAACCAAGGAGCCATTGAGTAATTCGTTATGCAAAAATATTACGATTTAACCACGAAGTGATAGTCCAAAGATACAGGGTGTCAAATATAAAGTTCTATTTTTTAATAATTTTATTTTATATTTCAACAAATTTTCGCGTTTGTTCAAATCCTATTACAGTTTGGCTATTGCATACAGAGGGCGCACGCAGCCTGAAAGCGTTTTCGACTTCACTTATTCCTTTATGAAAAAGGCGTGTGGTTAAGACCACACAACAGAAGTGAAAACTTCAACCATGCGAGATTAATATTATGAAATACAAGTACTTTTTGTGTTCTTTATTTTGAAATTACTTGCCACAACTTCGATCTTTAAAGCAGCGTTGCCAGAGTTGGTACACTTGTACAGATCTGGTACAATCTGACACTATCTGTACAACTGTACATTTTTGAAAATTCTGGTACTTATTGCAGTATCTGTCAAATATTGTATGGTCGAGATCGAGAAAATGAAAATAATACTCCACGTGAAGTCGATTTTTATTGAATGAATATGTTATAAATAACCTTAGGCATTCCACTGTTTTGGCTTTATATTTAAAAGCTTAAAAAATAAAAAGTCGATTCCTAATATCTCTTTCAGAAGTTTCAGTTCAGTTGTGTGCTTATAAATATGAGGCACATATATTTTGTTTTCAATCTTGTAAGATTCGGGATTAGTGTGCAATTCGAGAAATTTTGACATTGTGTTGAATTTGAAAGAGGGTTAAATAATAATATTATTTTACTATCGGTTTTTATGATTTTGTTGGTGAAGCCAGTTTATATCTGAGAAAACTGAAAAAGATATGGATAAGTAAGTAACAATTTTTATTAATAGCAAAATCACTTCTTATAGTTCTTACTTCTTCCTTTTATGACTGGAAACCCTCAAAATCTATTCTGAATAAAGATTTGCAATACAAGAAGAGGTACGTTTCGGTATCAATTCATGTTTAAAATATCTAACGTATGCTGTTTCGATTTTTGCAGAAGATTAGATTGATTTTCCCAGTGTTAATTTTTTTGTTATTATCATGATTGAAGTGGTTATTGTGTTATTCACATTATAGATATAATGTTTGATTTTCCCTGGTTTTTATAGCGATAATAGAAAAAATAGAAAAAAAAAATATGTGCCTGACCTTTATAAGCACACAAGTGAAGTGAAATTTCTGAAAGAGCTATTAGGACTTGAATTTTTAAATATTTTTTAAAGCTTTTTTTCCCCAGTCTCGACACTTTTTTTAATTCTTTTTTTTTGCTTGGATTTAATTTTTTTTTCTCATAAAGCATTTTTATCATCTCAATTTTTGCCATCTCCGACCTCGTAGCTCAACGCATTCGCCTTTTTTCGCCGAAAACCGCGTTTCTCTAACTTACGGGTGTTTACGGGATCCCGTTTTCGTCCAGGACTCTCATTTTACCCCGGCTACTGGAATACGATTCATGAAGGTGTTTCACTTTGATTTCCATTTCATTTGATTTTCATTTTTTCGGACTTACTAGCGAGTTTCACTTCAAAAAAACTTATATTATGAATTCTGTACAAAAATGCTGAATCTGGTACAATTTTAGTTCAAATCTGATACAATTTATAATTGCTTTAAAGCACAAAATCGACAAAAACCACTGCTTATCGCTCGAAAAATGTCCAAATTATCCGATCCTGGCTCATTCTCCCATCTTCCAATCGAGTTAAGTGAGATTTCAAGCAAATAAAACTACTTACTTACTACAAAAACTATACGCATCGATATGCTAGAAGCAACATTTTTTCACAAAATCTGCTATAAAATCCACCCTAAAACTGCCTCTAACCACCACAAAATTTCCACAATTTCCGATTCGGACCCAGTTTTCTAGATTCAAACCGTTTTCAATCAGATTTCAGAGCAATAATAATAAACCTAACCGGCATCGGCATGTCAAAATATTGGAAGACATATTGCTTTACATTAATGCATCAAAAACACAGCTTTCTATTCAGACTTATAGAATTGCCGATGTATTGAAAAGTTTGGAAATATTTCTGCTTGTTTCAGTTTAACCTCGATTTCTTCGTATTTCCCGATCTTGTATAGATTTTTTTATAACAAATATCACGAGATTGAATCTTTAAAATAGCTATACTTTGGCTGGTACGTACGCTTAAACTATACTTTTCAAACGGAACATAAAAAAATCACCAATTTGGCATTTTCATTGGTATCGATGCAATTTTTTGGTACTTTTTGCTCAGATCTCCGCTCTTTAATGTATAAAAGTATGGTTACTTCAGATTTTTTCAGTTTTCCAGTAATAAAATATTTAGTTGTGGCAAGTTTACATTTAACTAGCTTACCTTCAATAAAAGGCATCATCATTTCCAAAGTGTCTATCTAGTATGGCGCAGATTCTCATCATAATCAGCTTTTCTAAGAAAAATAATTTTCAATTTTTTTGACTTAGAAATCCATGTTTTTAAATTTTTCCTGAAATGTTCATTTTCCCGACAACATTTGTAAAAAGAGAAGCGTTTAAAGAGTTTTTGTCTTAGAAATTGCCTATTGATCTGTCGCGGGCGTCTCAACAATTGAAAAAGCTGAGACTCGCTTCTTTTTGGCGCAAGAGCGACCCAAACTGACCCACTTTTCAAAAAAAAAATGGCAAAAAAAATATTCGTTATTTTATGATTCTTGCAAATTTGATAGAGGTCGGAAGACCATTAAAAGGTACGTGTCCAGAAAGTTTCATGCAAATTATTTAATGTTTTCGACAGTTGTGTATTAAAGCGAATTTTCGAAAAAATGCAGATATAACGTTATAACTCGCAAATGGAAAATCTAATCACCAAAAACATTTTACCGTCGGCGTCGGAGGCTCCCCAAGTGTTCCCTAAAAATATGCCAATTCCCAAATTTTTACTCACAGCAGTTTTCGAGAAAAATAAATATGGAGCAATAGGTTTAAGGTAACTGAAATCGCTCCGTTGACTGTTTCTCTCGCTTTGCTCAAGTCGACGCCGACTAAACCCGCATGAGCGTTAAATAGCCGAACGTAGACAGCTTTGACCGTTACATGCGTAGACAAATTTGAGTGTTTCATGCGTTTGCGTAGGCAGCTCAGTCTTATTCATTACCCATGAGAAAGTGTGCTGTACGCGCTAAAAGAAGTTTTCATTTCAAAAACTGAAGAATAGATATATTCATACGAAATCAAGATACACTATGCAATGGTATGATATAGTAGGTAGAGTGGTCGCTCGGCAAGATTTGCCCTGCAACACGTCGACCACAATTGATCTTTTGTCTACACCCTTCTATTTTACATGAAAATTCATAACTCTTTCGAGAACCTGAGAACATTTCGAGGGTTGATTTTTTGTAGATCTCCAGGTGCACTAGATCATTTTCGTGATGCCTCAACCTTTGGTGAGTCAGTGCCTGACATTCGCAGAGTAAGTGCTCTAACGTTTTAGCCATAGTTTGGCAGAAACTGCATTGTTCGTCAGTGGTTTTCCCCATTTTCTTGAGGCAGTACCTCCAGGGGCCATGCCCAGAGAGAAGGTCTATGATCAGTTTTATCTCCTTTTTTATAGCTTGAGGAGTTTTTTATGCAGTTAGACGAGTGAGAGATGAGTATTTTGGCCTGTCTCTGCCCAGGTGCAATGGCCCAATGTGTCTCTTTCTCTCTCTCATCCATTACGTGTTCTCTAGTGATGCCACAGAATGGTGCAGGCCCGCAAAAGGCTGTCTGTGTACCATTCCGTGCGAGCGGGTCAGCGGCTTCGTTGCCTTCCGCACCCTCGTGTGGCCCACATTAGGGAGAGTCTGTTTCTGTTTGCCAGTTGATCTGCAGCCATCCGACAATCCCACACTATCCGGGAGTTGATCCTGCTAGATGCTAGTGCTTTTAAGGTTACTAGACTATCTAATATGATATAGATCTTTGCACTCTGAGACCTTTTTGACACATTCAGAGATAACTATATTGAAAGCATTTAGTTCTGCTTGAAAGATTGTGGGAGTGTTTCCTAAAGGTGCAGAGATTCGACACCTAGGTCCATGAACTCCGGATCCACTCCTTCCTTTCATCTTTGATCCATCTGTGTACCAAACAAGTGATCCACTCTCTAGTTGTTTAAGTATTTCCCCTGTAGTATTGCGGTTTTCAATTACCACTTCAAAGGTGCGATCAAAATAGCCTTTATCTGGATGTCCTTCAGAATTTTAAGGTGAACAGTCAGGTTTCCTGACTTCAGTTTTTGTGACTGAGTGACTCTATGCGCATGGTCCAGGCCTCTTTTTCTATGCATATGTGCAGCGGAGGGAGGTCAAGTAGGGTTTCCAGAGTTGCTGTGGGGCACGTTTCCATAGTGCCTGTTATGCACAGAAGGGCGAGCCTTTGTACCCTTGTTAGCTTTCGCTGTGTTGTTAATTCCTTTGTTTTTACCCACCACACTAATCAATTTATAACAGGCTTCGCAACAGTGTTATAAGACCACCAGATGATGGAGGGTTTTAAGCCCCATGTTTTGGCAAAGAGTCATCGACAAGCCCAAAGTGCTGCCGTTGCTTTTTTGATAGTTCTTGCCATGGTGGGTTCCAGGTTATTTTCCGATCAAGAACGATAACAAGATACTTGACCTCTTTTGGAAGCTCTACCGTTGCCCCTCCCAAAGTGGGTCGATACACTAAGGCGCAAAGAAAATTATGAGGTTTCAAGGATACACCGAGTGTCGTAGGTGACGCCCTCTGCATGTAACAACAAAGCTCTGAAAATATTTGATTTACTCGCCTCAAAAACCCTCAATTACCAAAATTTGTTGACAATGTTTTAAACAGTATATTTTTAATAAACAAAAATAAAATGGTTAGTTTCACACCCTCCATCTTAGTAAAAACGTAATAGTTTTACCCAAAGAATCTTCTGTTACTCTATGATTCTTTAGTCACGGAAGACAGGAAGAAGGACGATTTTTTATTAAGTTCGCATAGAGAAACCTTAAAAACTATAACTTAATTTGGGTTTTGATTTCACAAATAGGACTGAAAAGGTCATTTTTAAAGTTTTTTACTTTCTCATAATATTTAAATATCCTACTTTAATTTGCCTTTTGATTACATAGTGTCTATGTATGTTTGGGGCTTGTCCCAACAAACCTGCGGAGCGGCTCCGTTGTCGTAACTGTAATTTGTTTATATTCAATATCGACCCAATTTCATCATACGTTTGAAGTAATTTTCGTAATAATTTATCAGTCACCGTC
>JAEQML010078952.1:0-12197 GCA_016904865.1 Pissodes strobi | reverse complement strand
AATTAAGTTATTACAACCCCTTGTTTGGTATGCATGTATATCCGATGTCCTTACATAATTATTAATGTTTTTCCTCATATCTACTAATTTACTATATAAAGGGTTTTCCAGTAGGAACGCTCGATCTTCGAAATGTAATAAAACAAATTGTGTAAGTGAAAGTGAGATGTATTTATTTTTATTTTAAAGCATATGTGAGCACATTATGTTTTAAAAATTATATCGGCAAAATATCCTCCGCGGCTTCGCCTGGTGGTCTGAATCCTGGAGATCCAATTTTCAATGCATTTTCAAAAAAATATGGACCGATGAATCCGCCGGACCACAGTTCACACTATACAGTGACTTTTTCGGAATGGAGTGGGACCTGATGAATCTCCTCTGGGTTCTCGTTGCTCCAAATTTGGCAATTTTGCTTATTAACGAAGCCACTTAGGCAGAAATGAGCCTCGTCGCTAAACATTATTTTTCGCCCAAAATCAGGATCAACCTCCAACTGCTCTAGCGCCCACTCAGCGAATGCATGCCGCTGTCTGTGATCGTCGGGCTTTAGTTCCTGGGTTAGTTGCACTTTATAACAGTGAGGCCCTAAATCCTTATGCAGGAATAGCCAAGATGACGTCGATAAAAGGCCAACTTCTTGTGCACGGCGCGGAATGGATTGTCTTGGGTTCTCACGCACACTCCTGGACCGCAGCAATATTTTCAATGGATCTTGCGCTTCGCTGACGTACAGGCGTTGTCTGATCTAAAAGCTGGTTGCTTCAAATTTATTTTTTTGTCGGCGAATTGTGTACTCTGAAGGACGACCGTCGATACCGTAAATTGAACGAAGTGCACGGAATGTTTGCCGAATAGAACATTGATTTGGATAATAAGTTTTAACCATTTCCACGCGTTGTTAAATCGTATAACATCCATAATGAAATGTAAAGACTAACTGAATACGCCTACCAAAGATGGCACCTGTCTGACTATCGACTTCGTCATGCGTTGTCGCCAAACATCGAGCGTTACTATTGAAAAACCCTTTATAATTAGCCCAAACAAGGTCATTATCTGTTTGTATTTTAAAGACCCTTTCCAAGTCTGTGATTGCACAGGAACCCCATGCCAGTATTCCATATTGAAGAACAGATTCAAAGAGAGCATGGTATGTCATTATGGCCGCTTTTATATTAATTGTTTGTCTAACCTTACGTATGGCATATATATTTTGGTTTAGTTTGCTACACATGATGTTAATGTGTTTTGTCCATAATAGATTGCTATCCAATATAATTCTAAGAAACCTGATCCCATCCTCATTACCATGGCAAACAGTGTCAGAAAGTAGAGACTGGGTCTTGTCCATGTTCAGCAACAGCTGGTTAGGTCCAAACCAAGATTTAGCCAGTCGCAGCACATTCCCAAGCACCGTAGCTGGGTGGCTTGGGTATGTGGCTTCAGATGGTTTAGAATGTTAGATTTATTTTTATTATTTATTTTGATCATTTGTGATAGGTATAACTTGGATTTCTAAAGCAATTTCCGGATTAATATTAATTAATCCACATTTATTATTGCTGTGGTGTTTATCAGTTAGCTTTGGCTCACCTTTTATTGAATCTTTATTAACGAAAAACTTGTTCTTATTCTAGGAAAATAAATTTTTTACTGTCAATTCTATTTAGGAAACCATGCCTTCGAATGTGCGTCCCAAGGGTTCAAGCACTAGCACGAGAACTCCGCCTGTGACTCCCATGTCTGAACGCCAGCAGATGGCACTGCTCATGCAGATGACGTCGTCCGGAGAAGGGGGATCCCGGAGCCCCAGTTCTTCCAGTTCGAAAACCAGAGACCGCAATGAAAGAGGTGAAACCCCCTTGCATTTAGCGGCTATTAAAGGCGATGTAGAACAAGTCAGTAGATTGTTAGCGCATCGCGCTGAACCTAATGTAGCCGATTTTGCTGGTAATTTTTGACAGTTTAATTCGATTTAGCGGTGCGTAAGGTCGTTGGCTTCCATATATGTTGGCAAAAATGGAGGTGTGTACTTTTTGTGGAAAAAATCTTTCATAGATCGATTTCATTCATATATCTATAATGATTATCCTGTGAGTTGCATACACTATTTTTTTATAACCAATCATAATAATAAAAAATATTCCAAAATGTACTATTTAAATAACACCAATGAATTGTCAACATTGATAATATATAAATATTGCTGAGATGTAACATTTTGATTGGTTAAAGTGCAGGTAGTCGATTGAAAATAGAGTAGAATATATTAGGAGCCGACTTTTGGCTAGGACTAAAAAAAATAAAAAATATTAAAATAATATACATAAGAACATTTAATGTTTAAAAAACTAAAGTACCTCTACAATTACAAGATTTGTTTTTTAATATGGTCACATGTCGAAATAAGTTAAGTATTTATTGTATGTGTGTAGTAGACAACAACAAAAAATATTGTTTGGCCTTTATCATGTTCCTTCTTCGGAGCGTATCAAGATAATTCTGCATTCGCTCAGCCCTTCAACCAATTTCTGTACTGATTTTTACGACGCATATCAAGGGATTTGAATTAATAAAGGTAAGGTCTCTTGTGACCTATGTTAAATTATGATGAAGATTATATTTAAACAGCAGGTGATTGGCCAATTTTACTTGTACCCTTTCTAGTATGTTCATGTGGCGTTGATAATGTTGTTGAGAAAGGGAATGTTTCCTAAAGAGCACGAACGAGAATTTCTCCGAGAAAACGATTTTTTCACTCTTTAGAAACATATGCAAATATATACTGTGAGGCGATCGAAAGTAGAGAGGGAGATGTTGCGTTGGTAAAAAAAGATGGAGAGAGTTGCACGGTGACATGGTGAGACAAAGTTTGGCTCAAACCAAGCATTAAATAACCATATTTCATGTCTTTCACGTCATCCGCGTTCAATTCTCGTATATTTCTCTGACAATGATCCATCATTAGTTCATTTCTCTTTCGTATGGATGAAGTTTCACTCCTGGTTTGTTATCCATCATTTGAGTTAAAACGTTTTTGGACATGCTCTACCTGGTGAGTAAACTGGTGAACGTGTTACAAGGAGCGCAACACGAACGTTACATTTTATGTTCTACCCATCAGCAATGCAATCAAACACACCTGAAAGAACAGCGGTTGGTAAGAGGTTTTCGTACACTGCCAAAAGGCTGTTATCTGGAAAAACCTAACAATCTTTAGCAGCAGTATATTACACATTGTTCTTGTTTTAACTTTTATACTGGCTTAATGTGTGTTTTTAGCTTTGTGTTTTGGTTGTTTTATTTAAATTATGATTTATGTTTTTTTTTTTGCGATTTTTTATTATTTGTAATTTGTATATTTCTACCATTTTTGTTATTTTATTTTGCTCTGTCAACAAGTGCCGCTATTCCGATTAATATTTTGCTTTGTCGGTAATAATAATTGCATTTTTTAGACACTAAAGCATATTTTTGATTTGAATTTTGTGTGTTTTGTTACAATTTATCACATTAGTCCTAATATATTTTTATAGGGTGGACTCCTCTACATGAAGCCTGCAACCATGGCTGGTATGAAGTGGCTTTGAGATTGGTCCTAGCTGGAGCTAATATCAATGCAAAAGGTAATTGATTGAAAGTCATAAAAATTATGAGTTATCAACTGATAAATATATAAACCTGTTATATCACTAACTTTGCAATACTATTAGGTGAAGGGTTTTTACTAAAAGATTTTGCATCTTGAGGTTTATAACGGATATTTTTAGGGTATAGGGCCCCTTTACGATCTTCAATAACTTTAACTGGTTTTATAGGGTAATGCATCCCTTTGTTGTGCTACATACCTTATAGAATGTTTGTTATAGCCTGATTTTCTTGCTTCTGCTTCTCTGGAGATCCATTCAAGTGCTCTTTTTCTCCTCACATTCATTTTACATGTCATATCAAATTAATTATTTTTCTATGTTTAAAAAAAAAAATGTTTGATTTGCCATTGTCTCTTAATTCCTTTATTCATCACGTCTCATCTTAGGGCTACCCTCCCCTAAAAGATCATTTCAGTGGCTAGTAGTTACTTGTATATCCTCTTTTTGTTTCTGCCGTTCTTTTCCTTTTTGTTATTGTATCTTAAATACTCTTTTCAGATCGTCCCTTCTCAATCTAAATTTTTTAATATAGCCTAGGCCATGTGACGGTTTAAATTTTCAAGACATATTGTCTAGATCATTTGTTGTAAAGTATTTATTGTTTTTTTTTTGTTGAAGGCCTGGATAACGACACTCCACTCCATGATGCTGTAGTCAACGGTCATCTCAAGCTGATCAAGTTGTTGGTAGAAAAAGGAGCAGACGTCCATGTAAAAAACGCTAAGGGAAAGTCTCCTTTAGAACTCGCCCCGCCAAGTATACAACCTTATTTGCTCAATGCCAGTTTGCCAATACCTGGTAAGTGTACATAACTGTAACATAGTTTATGTCAACCGTTGTAAACAAACGCAGTATACCTAACAGTTTTCCTTTTCTCTAAATTTTATATCTTTTTTTCATTCAATAATAAAAATTTTGGCTGTTTCTGTTAGCTGCAAGCCTTTTCTGTGGATTTTTGGAATTAAACCACTGAATAGTTTTGGGTTTGCTGTGAAAATAGTGGATTACTGTGGTGAGGTTGGAACTTAGGAAGATGTCCAGTACTAAGTGTTCAACCTGTAAAAAAGATGTAACCCCAGATGCAGAATTTGTTGAATGTGATAGCTGTAGGGCTACTAGGCATCTTTCCAAGGAGTGCAGTCAACTCTCTGCTTCTGAACTTAGAGCTGTTGTTCTACAAAAACGAGTCATGATGTATTTCTGTGACGATTGTAGAGATGCATTCAAAGGAGTTCCTGTTATGCTCAGACACATCAACCAGATGCAAGAGGAAATAAGCCTACTTAGGAAGGACATAAGCGCCCTCCAGAAAGATAGGCAAACCCTTACAGAACTTCAATCTAAAGTCGACTTAATTTCCCAATCTACCCAGTCTCTTCAAAAGAAAGTTACTACCTTAGAACGATCAGGTTTGGAGAGCACTGTCAACTCTTCATGTATCCCTGAAAATGTGGACAACCTGTGGTCTGAGTTCCAGGACCGTCAGAATAGGGCCAAAAATGTTATGGTGTTCAATCTTCCAGAGAATAATGATGATGTCACTGATATAAACTCCTTACTCAAGATTCTTACTAATAAACCACCTACAGTTGTAAATTTTTCCAGAGTTGGAAACAGGAATGCCAAAGGTGCTCGTGCCTTAAGACTTACTTTTGATTCCTCTAGTGATGTAATGTACAGTCTTTAATAAGACTCCGAAGGAGACTTAAAGGCCATAATGTGTACATAAATTTCGACCTAACCACCAAGCAGCAACAAATTGAAAAACAAGTGTGGGCTGAACTTAAAGAGCGGAAATCTAAAGGTGAGACCTCTTTAAAAGTTACATATTGTGGGGGTGTCCCCAAAATTGTATCAACTCAGGAAAACTAAGACGGAACGGACAAGATTCTCACAAAAACCTTCTAAATATATATTATCAAAATGTACAGGGGCTTCTTTTATGCAATGTGGCCATTAACGACTATGATGTGATTATGCTGACTGAAACTAATCTTAGTACAGACATTTCAGATGGCCAACTTGCTGTGGAATCTGGATAACTACAGAATCTTCAGAAAAGATGGTTCTATTGAAACTAGTGCAAAAAAAACCATGGGAGGCTCACTAATCGCGGTGCATAAAAAACTGCCAGCTCGTTTAATCCCACTGGATGCTGTTCTGGAGCAAGTGTATGTTTCTGTTGAAGAGCACAGGGCTGAATGGATTCTTGGATGTGTCTATCTTCCCCCCAATTCTCCTACTCAGGATTATGTATGTGCTGGTGAATGTATCGACCACATCCGAGATATGTATCCTGATACAGATATGTACATTGCTGGGGATTTTAACCTTCCAAAGGCTGAATGGAGGGTGCTGGATCCTTGGCTACTCCCTGCACTGATGAATATGTTACTCCTCAAGCTGTCCAGGCTATTGCAGCTATGTCGGAGCTCTGTGCATTTAATGGACTTTTTCAGTCAAACCATATTCCTAATGCCAATAATATAATTCTTGATTTAGTTCTAGCTTTTAAATTTGTTAAAGTAACAGCATGTGATCCCCTTGTTAAAATTGACAACCACCATCCACCTCTTAATTTCCCAATTTTATTATCTAAATCATCACATAATTCTGTCAGCCCCCAAGTTAATACTTTTTATTTTGATTTTAAATCGGCCAATTTCTCACTTATAAATGACTATCTGGGAACTATTCAGTGGAAGGCCCTTTTCTATGATAGGAAGATGCAAGACATGGTGAACATTTTTTATGACATTGTTTATGGTGTCATAAATGAACTGGTACCTATCAAGAAGGTTTCTATATGGTTTAGTCAGGGTCTGATTAATCTTACATTTCAAAAAAAATTGGCTCATAAAAAATGCAAATTAAATAATACAGCAGCTAATTATGAGGTTTTTACAAGTTTGAGGTTCCAATGTAAGACACTTTCTAGATACTGTTACAATTCATATGTTTATAACATTGAACATTCTCTGAATGATAGCCCGAATCAGTTTTAAAATTTTATCAATTCCAGGCGTGGTTCATCTTCTATTCCTTCTAAACTTCATTTGGATGATGTTGAGTCTAAAATGGGCCCTGGGGTGGCTGATCTGTTTTCTAGGTATTTTACTTACTCTGTGAATCAGTCTGTTTTCCCAGAAGAACCTTCTCTAAACAATCTACATGTCTGTGATTATTCAATTACTATATCGTATGTCTACTCTGAGCTAGCTGCACTGAATATTTCAAAGGGGCCTGGCCCAGATGGTATACATCCCGTATTTTTGAAGAATTGTGCTTTTATCCTGACATTACCTATTCAAATTATATTTAATAAATCCCTAGATAAGGGTTACTTTCCTGACTTCTGGAAAACCAGTTTTATTATTCCTATCCATAAATCAGGCGATAATTCCGATGTTAGAAATTACAGACCTATCACTAGTATTAGTGTAATTCCCAAAATATTTGAAAAACTTGTTACTAAGTATTTTAGTTCTGTATTTTCCCCTTTAATAATCAATGAGCAGTTTGGCTTTTGTCAAGGCTGTAAGACTGAACTAAATCTACTAAACTATTCTTCTACTATTGTTCAGGCCTTGGAGCTGGGTTTAGAAGTTCATGCTATATATACAGACTTTAGCAAAGCTTTCGACAAAGTGCCACATAATATTGTACTCAGTAAACTTAAAACCCTTGGTGTTTCCGGTGCACTACTTAATTGGGTGCAGAGTTATTTAACCAATCGTACACAGCTGGTAAACGTTAATAATTTTCTGCCACATGAGATTACTGTAACTTCAGGAGTCCCTCAGGGATCTCACATTGGGCCTTTGTTGTTTATTATTTGCCTTAATAATGTTTGCATGTGCTTTGGAAAGAGTCAGTTTTTGCAGACGATCTAAAACTATTTAAGGTTATATCTAATCTGGAGGACAGTCTGGGCCTTCAACATGATTTGGATAAATTTGTAGAGTGGTGTGCCCTAAATGGCATGGAATTGAATGCAAACAAGTGCAAACTTATGATATTTTCCAAAAAACGCAATAAAACATCTTACGACTATGCCATTTCGGGCAACACTCTTTTGCAGTCTGAGTCCATCTCAGACCTTGCGCTAAAGGAAATCAATGCTGAATCTTGTAGGCAACTCTAATTATATTGCTAGGCTTAAGATTGATTAGACTCTTCTCAGAGAGGCATAGTCATTAGAACGCGACTTTACAATCGAAAACAATGCGTTGAAAAGCAAATTGTTTGAATTAAGCAAAAATGCCCACGCTGCTTATTGCTCTAAAATCTCAACGTTCAAGCAAACTTGCCCATCAGAAGGAACCTCCACCTGTAATAAATAGTGCAGCAGCAGACAGCAATTATTTGAGTGAACTTGAGGACAGTACAGCTGGACTACAAATAACTAAAGACGCTCTAATGAAAGTTATAAAGAGGAGCTGTGCAGATCTTTGGATGCCTTATCCGAGATCAAGGGTCTTAATATGGAAATGCACATTGAGACCCAAGACCAGGAAATTCAATTTCTCGATGATCGGGAGTGCGACCCTCGTCCCCTGTCTGTGCCTGTATCGGATGTGGCTGGACGCTCTTTATGTGATGAATTTTCTGTTGTTGACCTCGTTTTGGCTCAAAGTGCATCACTTATGGGGAGTGGTTGGATGGACATTCATTGCAGTCTCGGCCCATACCTGATCTGCCCGATGATTTGATGTTTGGTGACCGTTGTGCTGGGGGCATTTCGTCTGGCATGCTGGGCTATGCTGACCAGTCAGTGAATGGGATCAGTGGAGAGTTGCATCCTGATTACTATCTGGCTCAAATGGCAGATCGAATCTTCCAGCTGTCTACTTCTTTCAGCTATAGAGACAATATAGTTATATGCATAGATTTAAGGCCCAATATGGATATGAGTGAGTTTAGGGGAGATATTCTCCATAGGCACATACACAAACTTAATATTCTCTGTAACATATAAAAAAATCAGTTCCTAGTAGCTACATCAGTTTTGACAATGTGTGCCAACAATTTATCCATAGCAATCATGCTTCAATCAGAATTTTCGACAACATTGTTATAGGTAATAGGTATAGACTTAGTAAAAAGCATCTTTGTCGGAATCTCGTTAATTATGTGCTAGCTAGTCGTGTTCTCACAAGTATTTTTACTTTGTCCAATTTGAAACACATTTTCATTAGTGACTACTCACTAGTAAATAACTCTTCTTTAGAAGTCGGTGTTGTTCCGCCTGCATGTCTGGATTCTGACAAATGTGCTTCTGACAGCTCTTTTTTTTAGGGTAAACCATTTCAATTTTGCTCTTAAACATTCAGTCAGTTCGAAATAATAGTCACGAACTTTTTGTTATTTTAGAAAGTTTAAATTATCTTGATATTGTTCTATCGACAGAACATTGGCTTAAGCCAGATGAGTCTTTATATGTTCCCGGTTATTGTGTTAGCTCCAAGTTCTGTAGGTCGAGTAGATGGGCATGGGGGTACTGTCGCCCTTGTGAGTGGGGGAGTCTCTCAGGCTTTTGACTACTTTGATAAGTTTGATAACATGCTCGTTGCGAGGGTGTTTGAGTTTTCAATTTTACACTCCAGAGAATCAAATTGCTTTATAATATGTATTTATCGTTCTCCTGGATGCAATCTCTATATATTTTTAGATCGGGTGGAATCTCTTCTCTCAAAATTTTCATAAAAACACAAAATCATTTTAACTGGTGCTCTAAACATTGATTTTGAAGACATTAATAATTGTTCGACCTTGACACTACGTACTTTATTCAACTCATTCAATATTAGCATGCATGTCCATCAATCCACTTGTGTAACAGACGCATCATCTATACTACAATTGATTACATTGCCTCTAACATCTGCGATGCTGTTCTTTGTGACGTTTTTGACCCGGTTTTATCAGACCATAATGCTATTGTAGCAAGTAGGCCTCTAGCATGTAATACCTTGTCGGGAGTGAGTAGATCAGGTAGGATTTACAGTACACATGGATTCCAAGTGTTTCGTGAGAGTTGCATTTCCTTGCGATTGGAACTACATTGAATGCAGAGATTCCCTTGCAGTGCTTCCACGACTCGTTAGCGAACATTGTTAATATTTCCTTTCCGGTTCGCTGTCTGAGGGTAGGGTACAGAGATCGCAAACGGTGGTTGACCAAGGGCATTCGCACATCGTCGTCTAATCTAAAGTTTTGGAATACTGAAGGAGTACCCAAATAATGAAATGGTCCGGTTTTATTTCTTTGGGTATAGGAAGATGTACAGACTAGGGACTTGCACCCTGCAACTGACTTTCTATCTTAGTTCCTGAGACGTTTCATTTTTCTCCAACCACACCTCAAGAAGTGGATGAAACTATCAAATCCATGAAAAACAGGAGGGCTGCTGGTGAGGATGGAATTTCCTTAAACATAATATCTCATTTACCAATGGATGCTATTGTTGCGTTGTCCTCCTCCACTGACGTGTCATTTGAGACTGGGATTTTTGCGTCTAGCCTGAAAGTTGCCAGGGTCATTCCCCTCTACAAGGGAGGTGACCATATTTCCCCGTCGAATTATAGGGTAAGAGTACATCTGATGCTACGTTTGATCTCTTATCGAATTTATTTCGGGGTATCAACAGAGGGCAGGTCTCCACGGCAGTATTCTGTGACTTATCTAAGGCGTTTGATTCCGTGCGATCCACGGTATATAATGTTGCGGAAACTATCGGTTTATGGCTTCCGTGGTGTGGCTTCTGGGTGGATTCAATCCGATCTCTCGGATCATGTTCAGTTTGTGTCTTTGGGGGACGTTTCATCCAGTAAGCAGAGTGTCTTAGCTGTGTCCCCCAGGGCTCTGCCTTAGGACCTACTTTGTTTCATTAACGATCTTCTTCAGCTTGACTTGTCTGGTTCCATCACGGCTTTCGCCGATGGTGCGTCTGTATCATGGGGTAATAACGACGTAAACCAACTCAGGGCTTTTATAGATGTCGGACGGTATCCGACATCTATAAAATTAAGGAACGGTGCGATTCTAATCTTGTCTGCCTAAACTTGTCGAAGACTCACATTATTGGGTTTAACTGTATGGTAAACAACATGGAGATAGGTAATCATTCTATTACTTCAGTTGAGAATTCTAGGTTCCTTGGGTTGATTTTGGACGACAGCCTAAAGTTTCAGCATCACATTTTAAAACTAAATAAAAAGTTGGCCTCTGGCTGCTACTCTAATTGTATTATCTCTCAAGAATTGAGGAAACACTTTATTTTGCGAATGTTGAATCACACGTCAGATATGCCCTTCCATTCTGGAGCAGCTGTTCAAAGTGTTTATTCCAATCGGTCTTCATCCTTCAAAAAACTTATGCAATGCCCATCCCAATAATATACTAACCCTTGCTTGCTTATTCATCTTAGAAACTGCTTACCTTATCATAAAAACAAAACCGATTTTCCTAATCGCCAACAAATCCTTTTCACCAGACAGATAGACCAAATACCCCTACTTATCCCTCGTCTGAGCCTCATTAGAGACTCCTTCATTTATAATAGCTTAGAGATATATTACCACCTAAGCTTGGCCAAAATCTTAAGATATTTAGGAAAACATTGAAAGAGAAAATGTTGTCAAAAGCATTTTATGGCATTGACGAATTATTATTTAGTATTCTGTTAGGTGTGATACTTTTGTTCTTAGGGTATATGTATTGTGTCCAAAGGACCCCGCACGGAACTTCTAGTAATTTGGATCTCGGTGGAATTTAATAATTTTTTGGTATGTTGTAGTAGCGAGTGAGGTTAAAAAAAGATGCAAGTTTAAATCGGTTTGTATGACTAGTTTCTGAGATATGAGCTTTTCAAGTCTGGAAAATGCCAAAACAAGGGTGGTTTCACATAAAAAAAAGGAATTTCTATTTAGACTAATAATTATAAGATGTGGATTAGTTTAAATAGATGCAGTTTATATGTTTAAAATTAATTTCGTAGGTAAGAACATTGCAGTTAGTATACGGGAGTTAGTCAAAAATATCGATATTTTGACTTACATTTACTATACACAACATTTTTTTTTACTTCATAGCATGATTGTTTGAATCCGTTTAAAATACTTAAAGTAAGTTTATGATCCTGCTATGTCTTCTTTCTGAGATACGAATTTTTTAGGTTTAAGAATATTGCCAAATAACTGACATGGTCATGATAATGTTCATTTTAAATGATGTATTTCAAGAAGTGGATACTATTGCTGCTTCATGGGCTATAGAAACCATAAACTCGTCCTTACGTTTATAGATTTGTACTATATATGTTTTTATTTTTATACAGGGTGAGCTTTTGTTTCTTTTTTAAATGCAATTATTTTTTCTTCTATTTATTTTTACAAAACGGATTCGTTAATTTTTTTTCATGTCTTTATTTGCCTAATGCCAATAGCTAAAACATACCTGAGTTTGGTTATTTGTGTATGACTACGTTTATATGTATCAATATTTATCTTCTAATCAAAAATATGCAGTTGATCAAAAATCGTT